>JAYRBW010142812.1:0-14952 GCA_036023295.1 Invenusta paracnida | reverse complement strand
AGTTTGAGCGTATTTATGGAGTGTGGTACCATATTTAATGATTACTTAATTAGAAGTCAGCTATCGAGCTAGATCAAGAAATCATGGACCTGCATACATGCAAGGATAATGCAAATATTGAAGATTGAATTAAAATAAATGATTCGATGTAAACACCAGCTCAATTAGAGACAATAATAAAGCAATAATGAATTATGTTCCATATTCGTTCCATATATGTTCCATGATAGTCACTCTGTTAATGAAGTTATTTATATTTCATGTTAATAGTGTTACCTCGTGCCATTGTTGCAACGTATGCAAGTGATTATAAGAAACTGTTAAGTTATTTTTTGTGCGACGTTGATGTGTTTATATAACATAAAATTTGTGCCGGCCAACAGATAAGAGAAGTAACAGAGATGAAATCTGTATTAAAAAATCTGTGAAAATGTTTACGTTTGAATAAAATATGAAAATACGATTTCTGGAGTTTCTGCGCATAAATAGGGCAGAGAAATGTTGAGCAGATTATTTAGAACGGCATGAAGAATGCTTGATTATTCCATCTGATAAGTTGAAACAATGCGTTAGTAAAATTCGTAGTTAAATAATGTCGAGGGCATAACATAATAATAGAGTTACCTAGTTAAGGATCTATTGTAATTTAAAGTCCAAATATATTTTTGGATATGTTTAAATATTTGTGCATTTGTTGTGCTTGGGCATAATTACACCATTAATTATATTATATTTAGTCTGTTTTGACAGAGATAGAAATGCCAATGCTAAATTTAGTTCATATTATCTATATATAATGATTATTATGATTTTGAATTTATTTTTTTAACATTTGGTAACGATTCGTGATCTTAACTAGTGTTCAACTCCGAGTCGGGAACCAACTATTAGCAAAATACATTACACAACTTTAATGCGAATACTGCTATAATAGTGATTTGATTTTCGATTTTTTTAAATGATTAAAATCTTATTCTTTTATGTCATTTGTCTGCTTATTACCTTTTTAATCATGATTATTACTACTACATAATTTGTACTAATGATATATATATGATTTGGTTATGCTTACTGAAGAATGTTTTTCAAATCATCTGAATCGGAATGTTATTTGATACGAATATTGCTTATTATTACAAGTGTATCATATACATTGAAAACTTTTCAATATAATGATGAATAAAAAGAGTATTCGTCATGTTGTGTATATTATATATTGTTTTATCGTCACAATATAATAATTCTTTCATTGAATATTGTGTGTTTTCTTTGTTTTCATTTTTTTCAATATTTATTCGAATTTATAGTATAGTACAATGCTATACATACTTAACTACATATTTTACAAGTATTTATTACTATAAAAAAGGTTGCTAAAATAAATAATTACAATAACAATAAACGTTTTTTTAACTGTTCGGATGATGCAATGTTTGAATTATTGTTATAATTATTACAAATTGGCTATTCATTAATCATGTTAGTTTCATCCAAAATTCACTACTCATAAATTACACAATAATTTAAGTATTATGTTAATGTTTTTCTTATAGAACAATTATTACGTTTTGTGAAATGGAACAAATCTGAAATGTAGTTTAATTCAAAGCGATTTACAATCGAACATGTAATTTATTAGAATATTTTGTTATAGTTAAATTATGTATACATTAAATGTAAACAAAATACCAAAAATATGTCTATATCATCATAATTTATTATTATAAAAAGTGATCTAGGGCAAAAATAACAGCAGTCTATAATGTTTTTCTAAGATTCAAATTCGTAATCAAGATAAATTGATTGACCTCTTCACTGAGATTGAAGCACTCCGCTACTAATTACTCGTTAATAATAAATATTTAGTTTTCAGTCTATATCAATATAGTCGCATTTACAAAAATGTTCTCTTCGTTCAAGGTGACAATATTTGGACTAAAATAGTTGAAGTCGAATATTTCTTTATTTCACATTACATGCAAACCCATTGACCAGTTTTCTTGATTTCAGTATAAAAATTAGACCGTTCCGTCGGAGGAAACGTTTTGCCTGACTGGAAATAAAAATGTCATTTCATTAGATGTATGTAGATGTTAACTAAATGGATTGACTATTTGTTAACTCAATGACTTGATGGTTCTTATCTATGTTATTATAATAGCCGTTAACAAAACCCCCGATTAATTTATTATATGTATTAATAACCCGATACAGTAAGATCAAGCAGGAGTTAATGTTAGGAAACGTTTATTTAATAATAATTATATCTTAAGTTAGCTATAGGCTAGTATGATTTTATACTTCCTAGGATGTTGACTATAAACCGCGACTATTATGTTAAGTTATAAATATGCTAACATAGCCTGATCACTCACACAAAAAAAATCACCTCTCCAGTTCGTCTCAAAACATTTTATGCTTACACGATGCTTCGCCTGTGATCTCTAAGCAACGCTTTAAATATTCAAACTAATCTAAGCTATAACTTTCTTTGTGCTAATTAATTAAGATTATTCTAAAAACTTATTATATTAAAATTCCCAGTTAAAAGCTTTCGTTAAAATCTAACTAAATTTATTGACTATTCTGAAAGAGATAATACTTCATACTATTTACTATTTGAACTCTTTGATTAGTCATTGATTATTTCTAAGAGAAATATTTATATAACATTGATTTACCATTTACGAAATATCTAATTGATTAATTAACTATTAGATTTAGACGAAGCACCATGTAACATATTGACAAAAACATTATCGTTACATATCACAAAATGTTAGCATATTTACACTGTCTCAAATGGGAACACTAGTTAAGTTAATTTCAATGTTAACTATTAATAACCACAGCAAGTTGTATATGACAATAAGGATGTTCCTATTTTCTCTAATTCCTGTCTTACCCTGTTCTGCCTCTCAGCTTTAGCCCACGTCAGCACTGATAGTCCCCAGGGGAACAGCACTCACCTCGACGACGTGATCGCTTGTGTCGTCTCCGATGCCGTCGCCTATGCTGACCAGCCGCCAGAAGCCCGAGAACTTCCAGAATTGGTACGCAGTTCAAGCAAGTCCAGTTCGAGCGGAGGCAGCAGTCAGCCGCAGGCAGGTGGCGTTGGTGTACTTCCTACTCCCGGCAGCAATAGCACCCCAACACCGCCAAGCAAGGCAAGTCCTGGGGGTCCAGGCAGTGCCGGTGGTGGGCAGACTGTTATGGCCATGCATCCGGGCACTACGAGCTACGCGCCACCTCCGCCCCAGTACCATCCCAGTGGAGCGCCTTTTCAGCAGCAACCGCCGCAACAACAACAACAAGTGCCGCCACCACCACCACCACTGCCGCAAATGCCACCGCAGCAACAGCAGGTTCCAAATTATCAGATGGTGCCTCCAGGGTCTGGCGGGGGGGCCATGCAACCGCAGCACATGCAACAAGCGCAGCAGCAGCACAATGTTATGCAGCAACAACATCCAGCGTATCAACAAACGCAAATGCAGCAACAGTTGCCTGGTGAGTCAGCCAGCCAGCCACTCTAGTATTAACTGACTAAATAATTTATTAATCAACTGAGTCAGAATGATAAATATAATATGAAATTGTGGTTATTTTCACATTTATTCCCAAATGCTCATTATAAACAAATCAAGGATTACTGACTAACGGACAAACATCCGGGCTGTTCAAGACTTGGAAAAAACTAAAATAGCATGAAATGAGGAAAATGTCTGGAATCATTAAAGACCATCATACATAGCGAGCTAAATAAAACATATTATTTTGCCTTTGGAATCAATCTTTTTGTTTTATTAATTATTGGTTCGATTGTATAGTATTTTATTAATAGCTTCAAAAGCTGTCCTTTAAATGTGAAATAAATATCCTTTAGTTTTATAAATACACTGCAACTTATTCAGACTTCATACAATTTGTTTAGTGATCAATTATAATCACAGAAATTATAACAAATAAACAGTCGACGTATATAAGGTATTATTTAATCGTTGTTATTTATAGTTTAATTACTTTAATGAATTATTTTTTAACCATATGTATTTAATTTTATTACTTCATGCGTATACATAATTATAATAATATATTTTTATAAATTAATATAATAGTAAACTATTTATATTTTGTACAGTGTAGTATATAATAACATGGATTGTTTGCATGATTTATGTACCCGTTTAGTATAATATACATTAATAAAATGTAATTCGTTTTGTTAAAAAATTAGCTTGCTCTGTTATATTTTAAGTTATTTTAAGCTATTTTTTTAAGTTATATTTTAAAATTCCATTGAATATAATCTTTGTTTGTAAACTGCAATGTTATACTAAATTATAAATTTTAATTTGTCAAGCTTTTAATTGTATGCAGAATAATCACTATCAATTAAATATTAATTATTTGTAACTTTTATTTTTATAAACTTTTATAAGAATTTACTCACAAGGAAAATAATGTCTAACTATGTGGGGACTTTTATAAATACGATTAGTATGCATGGTACTAAAATGTATATATTAAGACACAACCAAACTTATTTGAAGAATCTTTTCAGTGTGAGTCATTGTTTTCAAGCTGCTGGTTGTTTATTCTATTGAGGTAGTTATAAGAAATTATAGTATCGATTGATTTATTATGTTCAGAATCGAGAGCTTGGCTATAGTTTAGTATTATCTAAGCAGATTTATGTTCTATAGCATTAATATTAGTCTATATGTTTGAGTATTTTAAGCAAAGTAATACATTATTTAGTTTTATGGTTTAAGGGCCATACATTTAGAATTATACGAGTCGTTTTTTTCAATTTTTGTTTTATTTGATTAAATAACTACATAATAGATAGCTACCAGAGTATGATAATAATAATGTATTTATTATTATTGCTTAGCTAAGCCATTGATGTAATCAAATATAAACTATTAAGCTACAGAGGAACTTGAATATAATTTACTAGCATTATTAGCTTGACTATTTACATACTTTAGAAGTGTGTTAATATTGTTAACTAAGACAATTACTTTTAAAAGTGTAACATAAATATAGCGTTATGTAAATTTTATTTCTTTATTGTTATACCGTATTTCAAAAGTTATTAATAATACACTTGGTTTATATGTCAAACTTATATATAGTGATAATTTTTAATTAATTTATTTGGTGTCATATTATACATGATTTAATTTAAATTAGTGAAAGTTACATTCATAAGAATACAATGCAAATATATTATAATATTTTTTTATAGATCATTGTTATTGTTATTTTAATTTCATAATAATAATAAATGATAATACATTATATTTTAAGGAAACACTACATACATTAACAGTTCTTTAATGCCATTTTTTTTAATATGTAACTATTTAATTGAAAGGATTAGAAATACCGATTATAACTATGCATTGATGTTAAACAAATGCATTTAAATTCTTGAATATTGGTAATGTACCCAAATATTAAAGCTCAATATGTATATTGAAATAATATACAATTTATGTAGGATAATATTTTATTTAAGAATTTATTATTCTCAGTTTATACATACTTATTTAGCCACTAAAGAAGTCGATCGATACTTTCGACATAAATAAATTAACAAAAGACATTTTGTGTTTTATTTTATTTTAATTAATTAATTTTATATCAGAAATGAGTTACAACTAAAGCAAACTTAACTTAATTGCTTAAAAGAAGCTAAAACAATTTAGTCGCCAGAAAATTGTAATCTCAGTCTTACGCATATTACTTGTTAAATTAAATGTCTTTAAATTTAGAGGCATATAGAATAAGCAAATAATAAAGCCATTGAGTATAGATATGTAATTTTGGATTGTATAATCAATAAAGTCTAATAAAAGTTATATTTATTGATAATTTGTGCTTCACATTTAGCACGAAAAACTAAATATTATTAGTATAGGAATAATTATAAGCTGTATTAATTTTTAGTGTTATTTTAAAAATTGTGATTTGGATAAATTAATTACAAAATTAATACTATTTGGTTGATATTAATCTTAGTTGTTAATAATTGTTATGGTTTTTCTGATGCAGAAACTCTGATTGAATTATTTGTTTTTTCAATCTTACATAAATCTCGCCTTACTTTATCGCTAACATTGTCTTCTTCCATCTAGGAATGTTGCAATCCTTCCCAGGTGGACAGCAGCAAGTTGTGGCTCCACCACCCCAACAGCGTCCATTCATGCCAAACCAACAGCCACGGATGACAGTGATGCCACAACAACAAGTGATGTCTCAACAGGTGGTCCAACAGCAAGGTCAACAACAGGGCCAACAACAGCCTCCACAACAACAGCAGCCACTTTTACTGCACGATATGGTGAGACCACCACACTGGTACAACTGAAATTGCACAGACACCCTTCACTGCAAACACCTTCAATCTCCTAATGTTGAGCCCATATTTTGCCATCTTTTCGTCGTGCTGCGTGCGTTGATGACAAAGGCCTCTCTCAACCCCCTCTCCTCTCAACACTGCACCTGTTTATATCATCACAAAACACTATATTTTTGACTACAATTCTTAGAAAGAACCTTAAATACTATTACTGTGAAATCATAAATTCAATATATTTATATAAAACTAATTTTTAACGAGGCTCTCGTGTTTTGCATTTTGTCAGTTTTATTCACTGCAGTCACCCAATTATGTATCCATTCACATTCACCCTGCCCTTATTTTCTTGACCTTATAACTATTTACATCCTGTTGTGTCTGCAGTGCTCATAAGTTGCCCCTCCCCAATCACCACAATTACTATTTCCTCCTGCCTCATCAACTTTCTGCTGTATGTATGTATGTATGTATGTATGTATGTATGTATGTATGTATGTATGTATGTATGTATGTGTATAATTGATTTTCCAATGGTGTACTGTCGGGGCTTACCCATCCATTCTCTGGGCCACCATCCATATTCTTCCCTCTGTCTGTCCTCGATCCTTTTCCAGGTGGAACAGGAACGCAGAGATCAGCACAGGAAAGCTCTCACACATCGCCAAGAACCCCCGCAACATCTCAATAACTGTTGGTCGAACGTCACTCTGCTTTAAATCCTGACTTCGAATCAGCTAACAATACTGTTCTCTTTTTCTATTTATTTCTCATATTATTTATTTAATGAAATGAATTTGTGCGCGAGGAGTTTTTTTTAATTGATTGCGTAAACGAATCAAATGTATCAATAAAGTGTATTCATTTTATTTATAACAATTGCATATTATGAATATATTGAAACATTACCTATTGACATACCAGTGCAGCTATAAATGTTTTTGTTTCATCTTTCCCTATATCTTCTCCGTTATCCTGTTTAGCCTTGCCTTATAAGCAGTCTATTTGAATGTATCATGACTGTTCAATCTCAATTTTTAACAAAGTACGAATTCTTAATGCAATGGTCTATACCTTCGTAACATTTATTATAATATTACTTATCATATTTTTGTTTGTCATATTTCATTATAATTTCATCAATTCACCATACCCATAACTTAATGCCATACTTTGTTAGCTAATATTCACCGTATCTTGCTTGCATAATACGATTATGTACCTATTCATTAACTAAAGTGTAAGCATTTTACTGGTTTATAGTTTTTGATTCGATGTATCTTATGAGTATCGTTTTCATTATCATCATTTGAAATATATTACTTGTTTTACTAATTTTTGTTCTTTTATTTTCTCAGCGCTTAAAACGTACTTAATAAATGCTGTTCTATCTCTAAAGAATTTCTTTAATGTAGACATTAATAAGGACTTCAATTAAATATGCCACTTGACATATATGTATTTTTTATATGCAAATGTAGCAATTGTAATGAAAATTTAACTCAACTTTTAAGCTAAACGAATCAACAATAAAATTTTCTTTGAAAACTAAAAATCCATGAAATTATTTTGTTATCTTTGGTGTACAAGAACATTACAATCTCTATATGATCGAGAGTAACAACAGAGTTGTCGCTATTATAGCTTAATATCATAATATTTAACCGGATCAAGTACTATTTTTGTGTTTTTTCAAATTATAACTAACACCTGGAGATAAAATCGTTTGATTTTATAACGTAATCCTTTGTAACATCAGTTTGGAGGGAAAACGAATTATTGAAAATTCAATATTAATCTGAAGAGTATCATTTTAACGTTTTTTTAAATTTGGGAATTGAGAATTATAGTTCCAGCTTTGGGCACGAACGGTCCTAGTATTCGAGGATCTCCTTCAAATCTCAAGAGTTCCTCGAGTTAGGATGGTTTTCATATTAAACCCAATTAGTTCCAAGTTAATTAATTAAGGTAATAATTTAAGCTTTTGCTACACGTCTAAATTTGTACTTTTATGAGTTTATAAGAATTTATCTTAAATCAATTTTGGTAGCCTTTAAAGTAAGTATATCGGGATCATTCACTTATTACGTTACGCTTGTAGGGGTTTGTGATCGTGTGACGAAGCGTTACAGGTGGTGATGTGTTTAGCTATGTGTAGTAATTTTAGACAAAATTCACCTCATATTATTTGGGAGGTATGTATTTCTTAATATATAGTTGTGTATTTATGTTAGGTATATGTAATTTGTGCCTAATGTTACATAATATATTTCTGTTTGAAAATGTTATATGGATTGTGCACACTTTTTACCTAGCTAAATAGATTGGAAAACTCGCTTTCGATTTAGGTATATATTTGCGTACATATAGGTACATATATTATGTATATATACCCCATACTTATTTATGTAATGGTGTGAAAGTACTTTGAAAGTAATAGTATCCCTTTCGGCAAGTCACATCAATTGTGTAATACATCTTTATGTTGTTATACGCCTAAAAAGTTAAATCCAATCTCACGGTTTGGCACATTGCGTAACGTAATAAATTAGGGGTGTTTGCTATAGCGTAATAGAGCGTAACGAAGGGTTTGCGGTTTAAAAATAGCAAAATTTAGCGTAACACAATAAGTAAATAGTCTCTATGGACGGTTTTTGCATTTACAGACATTTTCCTTTACATACATAAAGGAAGTATATCTAAGAGAGAATGATTTAAAAACTAAGCAGGATACACAATATTATAAAATTATTGTTGCAGCAATATGCTTGTCTAGTTTCACTTTCTCTTCAATTATTTAGAAAGATTTTACAAATGAAATATAAATTCCACATTTTAAAAATAATTAAAAGTTTATATATAATCAATATATTTTAACTCATTTCTTTTTAAAATAATATAATCACAGAAAAGATTTACTAAATAATATCAATGAATGATTTTTAAAATACATATCATAATTTAGTCGTTTTCAAAATTTTTATTTTTATTTCTATTATATTTTTATTTCTTTTACTATATTAAAGTAATTTGTGCGTTGGATACAGTTTACTTTATAAACATTGTAATTTTCAAATATTTTTAATTTTCAATGGCCTCGATTGATGTAAGTTTCCTTGAAATAACAACTCATTTATCTATATAATATATAATCATTTCGAAAAAATTTAGAAAAATAGTGGAACCAGTAGAATATCCACGAGGCAAGAAGTATTAAAAAATGTTTGTTATAAGTTAGTCTAATTTAAACAAAAAACTGAAAACAACCAACACACATTGTTTCCTTTTCAGCCTTCAGATACAATAAATATATAAGTTGCAGGAAATACTAATAAGTGTCATTGCAACTAAGCTTTCCTTTATTTGCTATATAAATATATACTAATAATAATACAATTTTTTTAAATTAAAGTTAAACATATTTCAGAACTATATAAAAAATATGATATTTATGATTAAGTACCCTTTAATTAAAAAGATCTATATTTTGTTAATATTTTATAGATATATTTTATAAAAGAATATAATAATAGGTATATAGAATTAGTATTGGAACAAAATATACCCATGATAAAACATCTTAGACAAAATATACTCGAGTCAAAATATACTTTTAGAAAAAACTCTATATTTCTACTATTTTTATATCATATTAATATAATAAATAATCTAATATGTATACTTTTATTATAATCTTTGTAATATTAGTATAGCTATAAGTTAAGAGTTAAACTAAATAATTTAAAGATTTTTTCTCTATATATAATTACAAACCAACATATTTAGACACAAAAAGACTTTATACTTCATAGTAAATATTAGATAAATATTATATATATTATTATTATTATATATTACCTATATAAAATTTATTGAACTCTGTTAGTCTTTTATATCAAATTAATATTATAATTATAAAATTATGAATAATAAAAATTATATTATACTCTTGACTTGGATATATTTTGACTTTGGTACATTTTATCTTAGGTATATTTTGACTTTTAACCTATAATTTATATAATATATCTGAAAAATTTATAATTAATATTATTAGCATAGTTTATTTTTTATAAAATTCATATTATATATAATCAAATTAAGAGAATCATTCACAATTCTAAATGTGAAAAAGTTTTCATTACTTAGTATATAATTTACTTATTTAAAAAGTCTTCTTCTTATAATCTAACTTATATATTATAATATTTGTTTAATACTGAAAAGAGTCAACAGTAAATTTTAATAAATTTATATTTATAATTTCTTTTGGGACAATATTGTCTAATCTTCAGGGACCCATTTCATAAAAATTACCAGTCTGATAAGTATTAGTCCAGAATTATCAGTTGAAATAATCATGTTTTACATTAATTTATCAGATTGATAATTAATTATCAGTAAAACTACTAATATTTTTTTGCAAAATTTTACTAGTGATATAATAGACATTAAAATACTCTACTGCCAATATACCTCATATTTAATAATAACTGATGATAAGTATACATATTATTCAAATTCCAGATAAGATGGTACATTGCAGGAATGTACTTTTGATTCATATTTATTATGGAGCTTCTTCTTGACAAGAAGAAGAGGGAATTAGGTTTATGAAATGGGAACCAGGTATAATAAATATATAAATGGTGGATATAATTATATATTAGTCTAAATAAATAATTTAAATAATTTAAATATAATTAAATATAAAGCAGGTTTAATAATATGACATTTATTATAAGACATTAAATATATTAGGAGAAAGAAAAAACCTATAGAAACTAAAATATATTAACAAAAAGGCACCATTGGTATTATTAATAAGAGTTTGTGAGTTTTAATTATAATAGCTTACTTGATTATAATATCAAAGTCTGATAAGCCTATGTTATTTTATTTTAAATAATTAGTATAGACTTCAATATTATGATCAAGGAAGCTATTTTAATTAAAACTCTTAATCCTCCTTTAAATAGAACTCATGCATTTAATAAGTTATAACAGTATACTTCATTTTTTCTTAATATGTTTTAGCTATCATGATTTCTCTTTTTCACTTAATGTATTAATATATTAATTATCAGGCCATATCAGTATCATACTATTTAACCTATTTTGACCTTATTTTCAATTTTGTTTTTATTCTTTAATTTATTACCTAATATAGACTATAGGGATAGTTTTAAACTAATTATATATTCTGTATATTCTTAATATCTTGAAATTATAAAAAAATGTTAGTTTGCTAATAGTTTTGTATTTTGCAAGCATCAGTTTTTTCCTGTAATATTTACCAAAATTAAAATATAGCAATACTACTAATACCTATCATAGGAGTGTTGCCATTGGAGTATCTTATTTAAATAAATAAAAAAATTGTTGGGGCATATATAAAATTTAAATTATTATGTATACTACTATAACCTTAAATTATTCAGTTCTGTAAAAGCAAATTATTTTTATTATTAAAATTACCTGGTCATTCAAAAATCATTTCTGCTAACAACAAAAATAACTACTTTAATTTTTATAAAAGTTCAAATTATAATTACCTCCAAAGTAATTAACCTATTTCAGTGAGCTTCTTTATAATATAGGGTAAATTGTATTAAATACATTTTGCCAGGAATTATATACACTGCAACAAATTACCTGACTTAATGAGTTTAAATGCCTTAATCTACTTTACTGTAATTTTCTGACCACCAGACATTTAACTGCTTACAGTCAGGCACTTAAAATTAATTGTATAACCAACTGATTTTTATGCATTTAAATGCTTGAGAATGCAACACATGACTTTTTTCTATAATTTTCCTGAATTTAAAGTGTATAAATACTTGAATTTTATGTTAGTTGGCATTTTGTTTTCTGACAATCGGGCAGTTTATTGTCTGACCAATCAGGACATACTAAACCAATTTCCAGCCATTTACTCTTTAACAAGTCTTTAAAAATCACATTTTATTTATAATATTTCACATCATATTTGTATACTTTTCATAATCATATTTCAGATATCACCCACGTTTTTGTATTATTTGTTTGAATTTGAATTTTTTCTTTATTGTTCCTAAATTTACTGTAACATCAAATATATTTATCTCTTTATGACATAATTTAGTCTATGATCAATTAATCAGAAATAAGTAATGTAAAGTATTATGTGTTAAGAATTATGGGTTAAGTATTATATGTTTGTTCTTATTTAGATATTTTTAATTTTTTTTGGTATTCCAAAAAGTAAATATATACTTTTTGAGAAGCTTGACTTCAGAAAAAGGAGCTTCAAAACTGGTTGACATGTGTGACATCTCTGGCTTTTTGTTAAATTTCCACAAAAATTTTGACATTTTTCAATGGGAAGTAGTTGTGCAAAGTCATACTAAAAACAAATTACAAATAGGAAAATTATAAAATCTAAATTGTGACACCAGTGCTCCTGTTTAGTGCAAGTTCGAGGTACCCTCAATATTTAGAGTTGAAAATAAGTACAAAGAAGGTGACAAACAAATGTACCCAGTGATCTAATAAATGTAGACTTGACTAGGAAGCGCTATTGAGGCAGGAATCAGCTTAGTACGGTAAATGCTACCAAAAAGAAGAATGATAAACAGTTGATTGTTAAATCCAATGCTTTAAGATGGGCTGCAGATGAAAAGTATACATTTTTTTACTTTTCGAAGAAGTAGCATCCAAAGATAAATACTTTTCTGTAGATACTTACACTAACTATACTAAATCTCCAAATGACATTATGTCAACATTGTCATTTTTTATTTTCAATGTTATTATTCTATTATTTTAATCATTATATGCTTGGTATATTGAATATTGGTACTATTTTTGTACTTATGAATTAAGACAGTCTTCATAGCATGAACCTTTTTCAAGAGGAAGGTATTTTAGTAACTTTAAAGGGTCTTTAACTTTTTAGGTATGGATGGTATGGAAACTCTGATGATAGTATTACATTATTATTATTATACATATTAACAATCAGACTATGTCTGTTTAATATAATGTACCCATTATACATTCTGCACGACTTCATCCACTCCAATGTTAGACATTCTGATGACACAGTAATGATATTTAGAAACATGGAAACCATCTTATAAAGAGTGAATAATGCAGGAAAAATGGCGTGTCTAAAACTCATTACAAAAAAACAAAGTCATGCATATCTAAAATGACCAAGACCATACTTTTACCATAATGGAGAAGTACTGGCAAATTTCAGTGAATTCAAATACCTAGGCTCAGTAAAGCTAGTAGATTGCTACCGTCACCAAGACATTAAAACCAAAATTGGGATGGCAATGTAAAACATGATGCAGCGCTCATGTGTTAAATTAAAAAAATAGTCAAGCCAATAAATACTTTATTTTTTACTTATTTTCTGTTTAATAATCTTATCATTATTGCGTTATGTTATTCAATCAATATTATTCTACAAATGTTTTCTATTATTTCTATTCATTCAACTTTGTGCTAAACAGAAAACCATCTTCATCGCCCAAGGAGATGCAGACAAGGTGACATATCCCTATTTCAACTACAACCTCCCGCTCCCGCTCTCCCTGCTCATTCTTGTCCTCATTCTCGCCTATCTCATTCTCGTTATCATCGGACTGATTGTGCGGAAAACTCTCCAAAGACGTGCCCTCTGTGGCGACGCTCCCTGCGGCAGAGAAGGAGAGATGGCATGCCCATGCTGTCTGGCTTTAGCGGATGCTTGCAACTGCTGTCAGGCACATTCTCTCGAGGCCTGTCTCAATAATATCTGTCCTCAGCGAAAGGTGGGTTTTAACTGGGATCAAACTCTGAATATTATACTCTTTTATTTTTATTTTCGATTGGTTATAGATTCTTGAACTTTAAAAATATTAGAAACTTTATAAGATAGGTAAGTGTTTTATAGTAAATGTGTAAGAATCTTATAAGATATTTTTTATCGATTTTATGATAATTTTGGTAGAAAATTTGAAAAAATCTTATTAAAATCATGGTGAATTCTAAATATTCATAGCTATATATACAGTTTATTCAAATAAAACATATGTCAATGAAGGTCCACGCTTTAATTTTGAATCGAGTTTATTTAAAATTTATCCTGTCAATATATGTATTGTACCTACATTCAAATTTGTAGCATAATTTAACAATTTTGAATAATACAATTTTTTTTCGGCAGTGTAATTGCTATTTACATGAACATTTAGCATTTTAAATCTATTTAATTGCACAAAATTACACGGACAAAATTATTTATCTTAAAAAGATGTTAAAAGTTTACGATATCTCTAGACATCGATTTTTTTAGTCTTTAACTTTAGTTCATTTTAAATACGATAGACTTGTTCAGATTTTATCGTGTCTAACCCATAGATATTGTATACTCTTACTACACCTTATAGACTACTCTTACTACTCTTATACTATTAATATACAATATCTATGGTCTAACCACCGTTACCAGGAACAAATATATAAATAATGTACATTAATGATGGTTTTACATCATGTGTCATTCTATTAGACCTCAGCGCCGCCTTTGACACGGTTGACCATAGTATCCT
>JAYRBW010142801.1:0-14953 GCA_036023295.1 Invenusta paracnida | reverse complement strand
CCCAAGAATATCAATTTTATGAAAAATCATGTTTAGTAAACTTTAATTTAACTTGAAAAAATCAATTTTTCAGATTTTAAAAATGACAGTTCGTGGAATGACCCATATAAATTATTTTCAAATTATGCTATCTCAAATTGAGGAAGAATAGAGCCTACCAATAATTATTTAGGCAGTTCGCTGTTTATTATTGGAGTATAGCATATATGGGCAGAACTGCGCTAGTATATTCCATGCTGCAAGTGAAAAGCACAAGTTGGATGCAAAACAAATTAGATCTGTACCATTGTTTCAAAAACCTATAGCAGTTGTTTAACAAACACAGGCTTCTACATCAGCTGATGGATCATTTTCATCCAACATACTTTGTGTCTTTAGATGCAACTCATACAGAGATTTTTTAGAGCTTAAATATGCTTGTTTTATGTATAAATATATTTGCTGTCTAGTGTAAAATTCACAAAGTAACTCTGGAATTAGGTTTTGAATTTGAGGTGGGAACGCTGTTATGCTAGCCAGTTTTTGCTGTACAGTTAGTTTCTATCATCATTAATCATTGGCGGATCCAAGGGGGGGGGAGGGGTCGCAACCCCCCCCCCTGGGAGATTAAAAAAATAAATATTTTAAATGCATTCTAGACATTAAACGCTAAAATTTTCCGGCACTGCGCGCCGATTTAGAGGCTACGCTTAATGCGTATAGCCATAACGCCCCTTTGATGTTGAATTCTTTCTAATCCAACCCCCCCCCCGTAGATAGAAAAGCTGGGTCCACCCTAGTTAATATTACTGTTTATTTAATAATTTTGTTTTTACTGTTTGTATTAAGATTACCTGGATGAAGCATCACGGGGGGTTAAATGCTGGTGATACTGTTCTGCGAATTATGCACCACCTGCTTTCACTACTTTCAAGTACGATTGAATAGAACTGGTAGTTACAGGAAGCAGAGGTTCCACGACAGATTAGAGCAGCTAGTGAAAGGTGAATACTTTTTAAATAATTTTTGTGCATAATTATATGCGTTTTACTTTTCCTACATGGTAAAAGGTTTTCATTAAAAACGCTTGTATATTTTCTGTTATGCTCCCTTTTTAAATATAATGTACTTAAAAAATACCAAGAAAATCACAGATGGGCAACCAAAGGCAGTCACACTTTTTTAAATTAGTGTCTGCCTCAAAGTTAGCTGCAATGACTACATTTTATTAAATTTCATGTACACTCGAGTATGCTTTCGACTGACCATGCTGTAACGTTGTCTTTTTTGGGTTAGATTCCCATTGCTATCTATCTAATATTGGTTGTATAATGGTGTATGTATACATTGACAACATTATAATGTTATGGCATGCAGTTAATAAGTTTTAAGCTAAAGTGTGAATATTACATATATATTACATAACTATTTGTATAAAAGTGGTTTTTAAAAATAACTTATTTGTATATATATATAGTTGTTTATATGAAATTTTAGGGGTGTATATGTTACAAAATGTATAATTAATTGTACGTGAATTACAAATCTTACAAATAATTATATATGTGACTTCCATTACTTACAACAAATTACAAAGTTCACTTACAAAACTTACAATTAAGTATACGTTACTTACAAAACTAACATTTAATTATATGTGACTTGCAATACTTACAGCAAATTACAAAATTCACTTACAATTAATTATTCGTTACTTACAAAACTTACAATAACTTATAATTAATAGTAAGTTTCACTTTACGTCTTTCCACAAATTTAATAAGTGACTTACTACGTAACTTATAAATATTCCAAGTGCTGGATCACTGGGATAATGACCGAGAATTCTTAGTAGATAATATCAAGCGCGTGGATATTGAAGGCATGTATAACATACATTCAAGTTTAACTGCTTCTCATTTGATATTATTCGAGAAAGCTTTCATTTTATATATATATTAAAACCTCAATATAATCTTTCACAAAATGAAGCAAAGGAAAATAGTTAAAAGTTCATCTACACAGTAAGAGTTACAGTAAGAAAGGGTGACATTTATTATGCTTGTAGCTTTTGCAAATTTTAGTCACTCACCTTTATTTGATATTTCTATAATGTGAATAAGACACCCTAATTGCGCAATAGCTAAAATTACAGTCAATTCCGCATAATTTGGTTTCTTGGGTCCATACAAATTTTCCAAATCAGGATTAGACGATATTCTTTTTTTCACTCACGAGTGAGCAAATAAGTTTTTGTTCATGTATTTACTATTTTCAAGATAATAAACTCATTTATATTTATTCCCCATAAACAAGTCGATTGTGTAACTATAAAAATGTGTATTTATTATAGTATGCTATAGTATAGTATTATACATATATAATTCGTAATCGCTACTCATGACCAATTTACAATGTACATTAAAGCACATACTTAACAAAATTAAATTTAGAAGTATTGAGATTTTTTAATGTATACTAAATATAAATACATACGAGTTTTTAAATAACAAGTTCAATTTCTATAATCTTATAAATAAGTTTTAATAAACCAAACAAGGCTTTAGAGATTAAAAATCTAACTTTTAAAATGTAAAACACAAACTTACAATGAGTAATAAAGTTAATCGTTTTATTAAAAACATATTTTTAATCCGAATTACATAAATAGACATGTATGTAAATTATAGACATCTGTACATATAGACATCTGGAGGATCATGGAATTGTTAGTTTTTATTGTACTCATGTTAGTAGAAATAGACTAATCAGTAAAAGATACAGCAGGTATGTGGTACAAACAATGTAAGCATTCAATAGAACATAATGAAACATGCAACTTGACAATGTATTATTATATAGTGTACATATAAACGCAAATAATTACTTTTATATAAACAATACAATTAATGTATATACATACGAGTATATAGAACATTAATTGACCGCATAATCTATGTGAGTACATGCAAACATACATTTAAAATAATTAAATAGATATCCATCTAACAAGTCAAATAAAAAGTATAATTGATTTAGTCCAACAATTTTAAATGCCATGTGGAAAAAATTATGATGAAATTAAATGTTTACATAGTCTGCTCTTTTAAAAATAATATCCTGTAAGCTATTATAGGCAGTTAATATATTCCCGAATTTGAAAGTTATAACAATTTCAATATTTATACATACATACGAAACTATTAAATATAGAATAAGTTGGAATATGACAGAATAATATACATATATGTAGTATTAAGATCTAGTACAAAGATATAATAATAGTATAGATAAAAATAAATAAAGCTATTTTAGCAATACAGAAGGTTTTAAAAGATATAAATAAAATCTAAAACGGATCATTATGTAACAAAGTAACCTTCTAAAAGCACTTTAAAATAACAATAAATTATTTAAATATGTAGTATAAAAATTTCAATACAAAATCTGCACTAAAAAGAAAAAAGTTGGAAATGCGACTATTACAACCAACAATGTTGAATATGTATGTAAAATAGTGGTATGATCCTAAAAACACAAAATCTGAATGTCAGACTTATGATAAATGGTAGAATATTTATTAATGTAGGTATATCACATTGACATTCAAATCACAAAATTGTATTTAACCAACATGAAAATATAAAACAAAACACTACGTGTCTGTGAAACAATTTGACATGATGATGGACATTTGAAAGGAGCTGTATGTGTGACGACAATAACCGGAAAAAATTCGCCAACAAAGATAGAGCTTGTATGGATATCCGTGATGTCTGTCTATGCACAAAAACATGGAAAAGTTGACATCCATTATGTAGCGCTAGAGTATTGCAGACAAATATATTATGAACCGACGAGATCATAAATACAATAACTGCAATACACATAACTGATTAAAATATATTTTATATGGGCATCGATTGCACTACAAAAGCGGGTGAGTGGGCGACTTTTTGGAACTGCTTCCATTGGCGTAGGAGGAGGTCTGCATTTCATAACCATTGATATTGGAATTGGGTTGGTTGAAAATAATAGAGACTGGTGAATCATTATTGCCAGCTGCACGGCTAAACTGGCGAATGCTGAAATGAATGAAGCATTGTAAGATTTTGTACACAGTAATATATTAATATACTTCTAAAGCTGTTAGACGCGTTTTGCTCCTTATAGAGCTCCACAGTGACATGCAGAGTACCGAGCCACGGTCCTCGCAATTAAAGTGGGAATACTATAACCACTTGACCACTAGAGCTTAGTCAATTGGCAAGGAAGACATTCTAGCCATTACTGAAAGTCCGTATCACAACGGACTCATCTCCATTTGTGTTAAATTTAATGAGAAAGGAGATCGCCGATTTGTAGTATTAACAGTTCGTAGCTGTTTGGGTGCCTTTGCACCCTAGGCATATTTCAAGTTTTATAACAATTATATTATTCAATCCTAGTCTCAGCTTTTATGACTTTTTAAGTTAGACCAATCTACACATCATATTATAAAGAAATTGAGACATTTTGTATAATGCACGACCCCCTATACATATTTATATAATTGTCGTCGTATTTTTTCAACGCATAAATCGAACTGTATATATATTAATTCTATAATTGTTATATTTAGTTTTGTTCAAATGAAAGAGACATAACATTAAGTTGTAGCATACATAACACATGACAGTTGTAGACGTATCATACGTATAATTCAATAATAACATGCATAGTGTGCATAGGCCTTAACAGTTACAGTATTCTTCATTTTTTTCTCTGTAGCCAGCATGCACATATTGATAGTGTTACTATAGCCAGTCATATTGGACGTGGCATATCTATTTTAGATTTAAAATATAATTATAAGCTTATTCATTTATCCATGTTACGTATTTACATCTACATCTCTCGCATTGCACCTATTTAATGTGATATAGTACGTCAACTATCACATCGACAAGATCGTAATGATGTCAACAGACTTCTGTTTGACTAAGATGACGATGATTGTGTAAATTCAATACAGAAATTATCAGATCATGATGTTACAAACAATATCGATGCTATGATATGTATATATAATCTTTCTTAAATAGGTATATGCTACTTTCAGTACACTCATGAAATTAAAACAACAGGAATAGAGCACTTACTATAAAATAACACATTGTTTTCATATACTTCTAAGGAATCGGCACATAATATTTTGTGGTGTAAAATGCACCCCAAACATTGTCTAACTAGTAAAAAAACGAACAGCGACGAACTGTGAAAAATATATTAAATTAAACACGAGATCTTTTGTTATTACTTACAACTTAAGTAGTAGTATACAATTTTTATTATAAATTTATACTAATCATACAAATTGAAAAAAGTTAAAAGCAACAAAATATATATGAAAATCTTAAGCTAAACATTATCTAAATGAATTGTGTAGGAATATAATTGCAGGTGTCCTTGCTCAAATGTAGACAAAATATACATCAACTAAGAATTCAAAACTTTAACGAACAGTAAATAATGTATGTAGGTTAATAAATACTTACAAATTTAGAAATTAAGTGATAAATTTGCATATTACTAACACGATTTTAAAATATTTGAAACATTTAATTACTAATGTTTCTATATTTATCAAGTATTTTCAATTACATTATTTTAGTTATTTAGTCGTGTATCCTTTAGGCTTAACCCTGCAGATACAATATTTAAAAAGAATACTAAAAAATGTCCATAGTAATAAACAAATACTGATTAATATAAGCATATAAAATAACCCCCCCCCCAAAAAAAAACAAAACAAACAAAACAATCCAACTGAAACGAACCAGAACAGAAATTAAACGGATAATGTAATAGTTTTTAGCCATATGTAAGTTAAACATTAACCAGGTCATGTGTTTTTGTAATTAAAGGGACACATCGCATAAATTCGAAAAAAATTGATTGATTTATATACAACAAAAAATGAACAGAGTAAACGACAAATTAACAATAACTCGGAGATGGTATTACATGCATCCGTTTTCGGAAGTCAAAAGTAGTAATGCTCTGTAATATAAAATATTCCATTATATATATTCAATTGAAGAATTTGCGACAGCATTCTGTAATATGGTCAACAGTGATTAAATATCTAAAAGTATCTTACCACAAAAAATTAAATTGACTAAAAAAAGCTATAGACGATAAATAATATATTATACTCCTATAAGATTATTTTAATAATTTTAAAACGAATAAAGATTTTTTAAATTACATTTTGCAAATTGCAAAATTTAAAACGCTATTATATACATCTATTTAGTAGGCATATTGAGTATAAAATAATAAAACTTTAATCACAATTGTCGAATAATTTGACATAAAGATATGTATTCGTAATGCACGAAGCATTTATTCAAAATAAAATAATACAATAATGAAAGTTTCAAATGTTTATCATTAAAATCATTGTATTAATTATAATATTAATATGTAAATTTACACAAATTGAAAAGTCTTCTTTTAAAATTATAGATAAATATATTTTGTTAGTTTATCCACATGTTTCGATCAGCTAAAATATTACATATGATATAGTCATTGATTTGGAATTTGTTCTAGATATACCGAATATATTATATATTTAATAAAGTTTCTTGTATAGTTAATAAAATTAATTGTGAAACGCTATGTAAAAAGTTTAATATACTCATTGAAACTCACCGTTTATAAGCCATAATGAGAAGAATCCCAAACAAAATCATAATTATAGAAGAACTGATGACAGCAAATATCAAACCGATTTCTCGCCGAGTTAAGATGTATGCAGTCTGTATCAGTGAACAAGCTCTATTGAGCGGGCCGGTCAAAACTACCATGGTACTATTAACAGTAGCAGGAGGGACAGTAATAGTGGATGGTTTAGTTTTTCGCTGTTGAATTATACTCTTGATAAACTTCTCAGCGGGCTTGCTGGTTAGTCCTGTTCTATTGGCTTCGCTGACTTGCTTACAAGCTTGCTCCCACATTCGCGAGAGAGGTTGTGAGGCCAGCGCCGGGGGTGTCACACAGCGATACTTTTTAAGATTAACAAACTTAATTTTAAATTCGGATTTAAATGACAAATCAGACCACTGTAGTCTACAATCACAATTGAATGAATTCCCGAAAAAATTAGCGACTCTCAAATTTGGCAAAGTATGCAATGTATTCTCCACTAGGGCAGTATTTGTCGGCTTTCTCAAGGTAAAAAATGACACCCGATTGTGGGCCATGTCCAAATTAGTAAAGGACTCTGTCAAAGGCAGAAAGGTGTCCGGATGCCAATGGGAAATATTATTCCAATCGAGGAAAAGCATTCGGAGGAGACTGAGGCCTTTAAATGCGCCTTTGAATAGCCTGTCAATTCTATTACGTGACAACAAGAGTACATCAAGTCGGTGAAGATAACGAAATAGTGAAATAGGCTTTCCCAATGCTTCTTTGAGACTATTATTAGCCAGATGAAGGTATGTCAATGAGGGTAGAGAAAATGCCGAGGATTCAATAAAGAACAAACCAGGCGTCTGGTTATTTAATCGTAATTTCATCAATTTAGTGAGGCCATCAAACGTATCGTTTAGCAATTTCTTAAGGGCGTTTTTGCTCAAATCCAAATCTGTGAGCTGATTTAGGGTCTTAAAAACTTTGTCATAAAGGGCAGAAATTTGATTTCCAGATAAATCTAGGTTTTGTAACTGAATCAAATTCCGAAAACTGCTTGAATTAATTTGTTTAATTTTATTATTTGACAGTCGAAGTCTTTTTAGATGCTTCGGTAAATTTTGAGGAATAGTAGAGAGATAATTATTCTGCAGCGAAAGAAATGACAATTTTGGAAGGAAACTATTATTAAATTGAATCTCCTTAATACCACTACTATCAATTTTGAGAATAGTCAATTTTTTTAAATACTGCCAAATAATCGAAGAAACATTTTCCAATGAGTTACCACTGAGATCAAGAGTCATCAGAGGGAGATAAGCCAAGGGACGAAAAACGTCCGATGGAAGATGCGCAAGACCAACATTGGCGAAATACAGATGTTGAAGCTGGGTGAGGCCCTTAAGTGCCTCAATTGCAGTAATAAATTGGTCTAGACCCAACTTAGGATTATAATTCAAATTTAGAACTGTAAGATGACTAAGACGTTGAAAACTCCGCTTGTCAATTCTAACAAGGTTATTGCGAGCAATTGCCAAGTGCGCCAGATTAGTTCTAACAAGGGCTTGTAAATCTCTTTCTCCAATCAGACTTATCTTATTGGCAGTAAGAAAGAGCTTAGAGAGTCGCTTAGCTCCATTGAAACTGTCTGGAATTTGTATGGAGGCAATAAGATTGTTATTGAGGTGAAGTTTCTGCAGACGGATTGGTAAAACAATTGCAGGGATTTTTGTAAACAGGTTTTGCCCAAGATCGAGGAAGCGAAGATGGCGAAGGTTAGCAAACAAATTGACAGGTAAAGCCGTAAGCTGGTTTACGCTCAAAAGGAGATCCGTCAAGTGGATTAACCCAGAGAAGGCGTTTGGATGGATGCGCACAAGACCGCACTTAATGAGTTCCAATTTCTTGAGATTTACAAGGCCCAAAAAGGCATCGGCCGGAAGACTTGAAAGATTGTTTGAACGGAGAACGACTGAGCTGACTTCTGTTGGAAATTCTCTGGGAATTGAAGTGAGAAACCGATTGGAACAGTCAACTCGGTTAGAAGAGCACTTGCATTTGACGGGACACTGGGTAAGGGCCACTTGTATGGAGACACATATTATCGCTAATTTCAAGATCAATATGTATAAGTTCCTAACACAACCGGAGATCTGAAAATCAAATATAAGAATACAATAAATAATATTAAACGAAACGTATTAAAAATAAATTTAAACCATAAAAACAATTGTATAAACAATATTTATTTGTCTTACTAATATCTAATAAATTAACAGTATTATTAAATGTATAACAATAAAATTACATAAGAAGCCTGGTGTCCACTAATTGTTCCAATTAAAATTCAAGGAATATCAAAGAACTTTAAAAAACGTAAAATTGGCTTAATTAACACTAGAAGCGCCAATTGACGATTTTTGATTTTTTAATGGTTGTAACTTTTTTAATTGATTTTAATATCTCTTCCTTTTATGACATTTCATCATGTGTGTAGGTATATATTTAGCAGGAAAAAAATTGATGATATCTCATCTCAAAATTTTTTAATGGTATTTTTCATATCTAGAAGCGCCAAACGCGTTAATTTGAGCTCGTTAAGAGATAGCGCGGACAATCTATTTCTATGAGATGGAGTATATTTAAAATTTGGTATTTCCAAATTATAAAAATAGATTACCAAAAAATATATCGAGTATATTTCAAATTTGGCATTTCCAAGTTCTAAAAATAGATTTCCCATTAAATACATCGAGTATATTAATCAAGTATATATATTCTAGGTATTTCCATAGACTTTAAATATGTAGAACAATTATATGACGTATCACAGCCGGGAATTCTCTGTAGTTTCGCTTTCAGAATTTCGTTTTGTCTGGGTGGCAGGAAGCGGTGGGATACATAGAAATAGGAGGAGTTAAAATTCTCATACATTTCTGTACTGGGATGCAAATATGTTTAACAGAGTTTTCTTTATAAATTGTGACATTGATTAAACTGGTTGGCATTTACAAAATACAGTGTTATAGCTGATTATAAGCTTTTATATAATGATTATAAAATAATGAATATACATATCTTTATAATAAAAAAAATACTTGTAGAATCAAAAACATTTTTAATAAATCGATTGCATTTCTATAAGAATTTAAAATAAAAACATTCATTTTCTTAAATTCTTTATATAATTTTTATCAAAAGATGAGACCTCAGATGGGCTCAATTTAGAAATAAGGGGGTTAACAGCCCAACGCACTATCCGATTACGCCACATAGATTTTAGTATGAAAATAACCGCGAAACAATCTAATCTAGAAAAGCCCCCATCTATAAAAAATGATGCACTGGTCTTATAAAGTATATACATATGTATAAACCCATAATATACAGTACAGAAAATTATTTGCGCATAACTGAATACATGGTTATAGGCAATGTATATATTATATGACATGTAACTGTCGATTTATAAATAAAACAATCCTTTTCTATTAAAAAAACTAGCATTTCTCAAGTATACATTCATCGAGATTTATTCAAACAATAACCCAAAAATCAATCTAAAAATTAAAATAACGACCTTAGTTCTTTTTTCAAATTATAAATTATTACTTGTCATACTATTTAGTAATCCACCGGTAGGTACTTTTTATATAATTGTTTACAGTATAGCGGAAGTTAACTTCATCCTATAGGGTTTCAAGATTTCGAATTCTATCATATTGTTGAGTGTTGTTGTGTTTTATTATTAAAAGGTTAAATGAACTTAAAATTATAAAAATAATAAATGTTTATGATAATGTTTGCACTTATTGACAATGCTAAACGCTACAGTTTTGTCACCCAGACATTTTGATTGGGTGATTTTTTGTAATTCCCTGATAACGCTTTCTTAGCTTATACTGATGTGGCGTGTGCCGTCTAGTTGTTCTGTTTAAAGTTTATGGGTATTTCCAAGTTCTAAAAATTGATTTATAAAAAAAAATTTAACGTATTTATAATTATTTTCTAATTGTTGAGTTATCATTTTATTTTAGGTACATCACTATACTTTTATGACTGTAAATGTATCATTAAATAATAATCTCGAGAATATAAAATCGTTTTAGGTAGTATTATAATTGTTATTACTAAAGAATAGGTTAAAAATGGAAATCGTCAATTGACGTGTTTGGCGCTTCTAGTGTTAAGGACTTTAGAATGTGGCTACTACAAAATACACTATCAAAGATATACGTACATGTCTTTGATTATACTATTAATATGGATTGCGATGCGAGATTGATGTACAGTTTTGTAGTTATCCTTACCATGAAAATTACGATTATACTATTTAAACAAATACTTTTATTTTTTCATTTTAAACATGCCAATGAACAATATATTGAATATACATTATGATTTTTGTTTTTCTTTATACCTATTAAACGAAAAAAATAAGACACATATTATTTATTTTTTAGATATTTTAACACAATATTAAAAATATAATTATTTTTGGTTTTGATATTGTAATTTTTCCGAAATGCACTAGGAAAATAAATGTTTCTTTATTTGTTACTGAAAATGAGTGGATTTATAGTCTATATATATTTAATAAAAATGAAGATTAGTTCGGGCTTTTTAAGAAGAGTACCAAACACATAAAATGTTAAATTTTGGGCTTTATTTAAATATTCAATAACAATAGGTAGTTATAGATTTAAATTATCATATGATTGCAATATCTAGCATGCAAGATATCAATTTTCAAAAAATTGACATTTTCATTCAGCAACATTTATGTTACATGAAAATAATATTATACATTACATCTAACTATATTAAATATTTTACCAATTTATTTTATATTCACAAAGAGCATTTAATATATGAGGATTATAGGAGATCAAGTTACTTTGCATTAAACTATTACATATTTACCATATATACTTGTGCATAGGCCACAACCCCCCACCCACCCCTTTTGACTTCATAAAATTCAAAAAGCTTATACTCATGTTAGTATTAGCCACACACATCCCCCACTTTCTGATATATGATTTAGAAAATAAATTTTAAATACCAGCTTTTATTTATTTTTCTTATTTTCTATTAGGTACATTCTAATAATAATAATAATAATAATTTTTCTAGTGTAAAAATATTGTACAAATATATTCAGTACTGAATTTGCTTCATAAGTTAACAGTCATTTCAAAGTTGACCTATGTATCATCGAAGTGAGTTTCCTTGCTCTGCTATGTAGCTATTGTTTGAAGTAGTCATGGCTCAGTTTGTGTGCCTAGCTCATGCAAGAATATCTAGGTACATAAGATTCATTTATTCATAATGCAAAGGATTAATGGAAATGGCCCTTTTTTGGTACTCATTTTTTTTAAAGTGGCAATTGTGGAGTACTTGAGCGTAAATTATTTTTTTTTGGAAAATAAACAAATTATAAAAAATAAATGTACAATTAAGTTTATATATCGTAATACAATCCTAAAGGATAGTGACTGAGATGCTTGAAATTGTAGTGTAGTTGCAGCCGCAAACAGGCGCCAGCTTTTAATAGTGTATAGGGGTTACTTGTTAATTACATTTATTTTTTGTTTATTTTCCCAAAAAATATTAATATTTTTTTCAAGTACTCCACAATCCCTGAAAAGGTTAATTGGTAGTAAGACATATTGTAAATTGCAAGACAGAAATGTCTAGTTACTAATTATAAAATATGTTGCTAAAATTATTTTTAGCTAAACATTGTAGATTCATAAAAATATATATTTTTTTAAATTTACAAAATTATTTCTTAGTCAATCTAATTTTTTTATTTAACCTATTTTACAAAGCATATTTTAGTAATACTAATATAAGTTTCTGATTCAAGAAAATGTTTTTAGTTAAACAATTTTTTCACTTAGCTTCCAATTTGTAAATATATTTTTTAATCCAATTGATATTTTGCTAAGCATAATTCAATTATTGCAAAAATATTTTTTAGTCCAACTGATAATTTATTAAGTTTCCAATTCACAAAAATATTCACAACAGTATTATACAGGCATGAGAATGGTCTAGCATGTTTATGGAGGAAGCATTTTTGTAAGGGTGCCAACTTCCTGGGAGTTTATGGCAAGGCAAGAAGCCAAGCCTCTAAATCAGCGCCTAGTGTCAAAATTTTTAGCTTTTAAAAGCTAAGAATGCATCTGAAGGCATTTAAATAATTTAATCATAATTGTTAATCTACAATAAAAAATATAAAGATAGACTTAAAGATAAATTCTTATTAAATAAAAATAGACATTATTCCACCCACCCCTTAAAAAAGTTAAAAATTGAATTCATGTTCCATGTGAAAGTTTATTTCATTTTATTATATATATATATTTTTTTTATATTTTATGTGAATGTGATTTAAATGAATGGGCTGATTAATTTGCATGCCACTGTAATATATTTATATATACTACTGTATAGTTCTAGAGTCTAAGCTAAGCACCACTATCAAATGATTAGCAAACAGAAATATATAATTAAAAACAAAATTATAAAATAATAAATAATACTATTTCTGCTAATTTAATATAAATTATAGACATGGTATACTAATTAAATGACATTTAAATCTTATTATTATTATTTTAACAGAATTTTTACCGTCTAATATATATTGAAAAGTTATTAATTTAAACCTTACATTAAAACAAATTTTTATGGATAAAATAAATTATTTCTTTTGTTATTAGATATTAATTTTTAATAAAACTATAATTACTTGACAGAAAAATAATAATATAAATAATTTTATATATTAAAACATTTATTTTTGACATTTAGAAAGTCTGAAACATTTTGGTAGATGAAAAAATTTCTATTTATCAAAAATATCAAATTAATGATATGCTTGTTTTCTATAAACATTTATACAACATTAATTGTAGGTGTCAAGATTCTTGACATATAAAATTTCTAGTAAGCCATAATTTAAATTTTTTTGGAAAATAAATAGATGTAATTAACAAGTAACCCCTATACACTACTAAAAGCTGATGACTGCTTGCAGCCGCAACCACACCACGATTATCAAGCATCTTACTATCCTTGCATCAAATTATATTTTGCAGTTTTTGATTTGAGGAAAATGATTCTCAATATTTACTAGAAATTTTATATGTTGAGATTCTTGATACCTATGGACAAACTTTATATAATTTAATTTTCTAATAGATATATGGAAAACCTATGGATTTAGAAAAATACTTTAAATCAAATAGAAAAATTATGGTTTTTAATTTGGCCTTTGGGCAAATTTCTATTTTTGTAATTACATTCATTTATTCTGGATCAAGGCTATATTATATTAAAAAAATATTTAATCAGAGTAATATTAGATTAAAAAACATGGAATCAGAATAATATCAGATTAAAAACATGGAATTGGAGCTATATTAGTTAAAAATATATGGAATGGGAGTAATATTAGATTAAAAACATGGAATTGGACCTATATTAGATTAAAAAACATGGAATTTGAGTAATATTAGATTAAAAAAAACATGGAATTTGAGCTATGTTGGTTTAAAAAGCATGGAATTGGAGTAATTTTAGATTAAAAAACATGGAATTGTAGTTATATTAGATGGAATATATTGGAATCAGAGCTATATTATACTAAAAAAGATGGAATTGGAGTAATATTATATTTAAAAGCATAGAATCAGAGTGATATTAGATTGAATATCATGGAATCAGTGTAATATTTGAGTGAATATAATGAAATCAGAGCTATAATAAAGTGAATTTAGTGGAATCAAAGATATTTTATTTATATATTTTCAAAAAAAATTATTTATGATATTCATTTATTTCACATCAGTATCAGGCTTTTAAACTAGTCCTGACTCCTGGCCTGGGCCATGTCTAATTTAAATCAGCAACTGTTTTTTTGGGAATCAGCATCAGGTCTTCTGGAATTGGCATCAGGTATTTTTTTAACTAGCATCAGGATTTATCCAGGGTACATCAGCATCAGATTTTCTGGATTCAGCATGTGGTTTTATCCATTAAACTACAATAAGGCAAGGCACAAATGATGTATTGTTTACCAGGATTATCATCTTAAAAAAGGCAAACTGGTACACAGGCATGAAAACATGAACACATGATGATTTCCAAAAAATTGAATACGTTTTTTTATATTTGTAATTGTTGACTTCAGACTGAACCTATTTGTATACTATTTTTTTATATAAATAAACATGTATAAAATAAGAGTAGTTTTTTATATATAGTAAATACAAAAATGATGAAT
>JAYRBW010142800.1:0-36968 GCA_036023295.1 Invenusta paracnida | reverse complement strand
TTCATCTAATTATAAGTGAAAATAACAAAATGAATAAAATCGGGGTGGTTATTAGTGAAATCTATTTCATTGATAATACACAATGAACCACCAACACGCACTATTATATTCAGATACTCAGTACTTTATTATATAGTTAAAAGTTTCAATTAAAATGGAGAAATTGAAAAATAAAAATAAAATTTTTTATCATTTTTACACTCCTCCGATACATGGCTGCGTTAAATATCCCGGTATGGATAGGGTTAAATTAGTCGAAGGCAAACATCATTATCTAGTTTTAGATATAACTATTAAAAAGTAATCATAACTATAGTTGTGCAACTGTAGATAGCAAGATTAATCTCTATTTAAAATAAAAAACCTTTTAAAAATATCTTTATCCAACTATTTACAACAAACATTTTAAAATAAGTTGCACTTTGTAATCTACGAATGTGTGATGTATAAACTTCATATTTATGTAAGGATTAATTTGCTGTAACTTAATTAACCTTTTGCTCTACCCCTGGGATATTCCTGATATATTAAACCTGTGAATGTATGAATAAAAACCCTTGCTAATCTCTTGGTTCGCACAGGTGAAAATGCTAATGAGTAATAATATACATTGTTTTATTTTAATAAATCTGATGTAATTGGGTACGAAAAAAGTTGTATTAAATCATTTGATTAAATTAATTTTAAAAGCAGCTATATACATATATACAAATAATTTTAACATACGTAAGATTTCTGTAATAAATAATATATTGCCTGTCCATCTATAAAACTGTTTTACTACATAGACGTTTTAATAATATGGGAAACATTAAAATGTTATTTTGTAAAATCTTTGTGGTAGCCCAATGCATACAGAAAGAGTAAAAGTCGAAGCTCTATGTATTATACTGTATGCTAATTACAATGCATTTAGATTACTAAATAAGGAGTAATATTAGTATATTCATATTATAGACTAATATTATCCCTTATTATTCATGAACTGTATTATACACCCCCGCAAAAAGTAACTTACCCACTTACGAAACTAGTTAAACTTTTAGATATTTGTTTCAAATAACACCATCCAGTAGTTTATATATGTATATGTAAATATATTTTAATCAAAAGTATTCAATAGTCAATAATATCAAGTAATCAAAAGTAATCAATAATCAATAGGTCCCCCACATGCTCGAATAACTGCTTCAATTCCTCTTGATTTTGATGATATCATTTTGTTCAATATCTCCTGGGATGTTTGTTGCCACAGATGTTGAGCTGTAAACCATAGGTTATCCATACCATGAACTTCTCTTTGTTCCAACCAGTCCTTCAGATGGCCCCACAAATTCTCCATCGGATTGAGGTCTGGACTCTGAGGTGGCTAGACCATCACTGTAACATCATTGTCCTGAAACCATTGACGAGTGTGGCGGCTCGTATGACAAGTCGCGTTGTCTTGTTGAAAAATGACTTGAGGATTGGCTTGAACTACTGGAAGCAAATGAATTTCTAACAAATCTGTGTATTGTTCCGACCGGAGGGTGCCGTGAATGCGATGAAGAGGAAGAACATCAGTGTCTCTGAACCCACTCCACACCATTATTTTTCCTTCTCCAGCTTGTACTGTAGGACGGGTTTTTGCTGAAGACAGACGAGTAGAGCGAGACTTCTGACGACAGCGCAAGTAACGTTTCTGTTTAGTTTGGATCAGATAAATTAAAATCTCATCGTTCCAAATCACGTTGTGCCATTGCTCCAGATTCCAATTTCTGTGTTCACGAGCTCACTGAAGACGTTTTCTCTTGTTTGCAGCTGAAAGAAAGGGTTTTTGCTTTGACCTGTATGAGTACACACCTCCTTTTCGAAGTCTATTTTCTACAGTGCGTATACTGACTTCTCTGTTCAAAGAAACCTCCCACTGTCTCTTTAGTTCTCCGGATCCAAGTCGCGGATGGCGATTAGAATTGACTACTAATGCTCTATCATCCCTTGCAGTTGGCACTTTCGGCCTCCCTCTGCGCTGTCGGTCGTCAACAGAGTTAGTTTCGGCTTTTCATTGGATTAATGTACGAATAATGAAAGGAGAAACATTGTATTGTCTTGCCAATGATCGTTTTGATTGTCCATTTCGATGTAACAAAAGAATTTCAACACGTTGATCGTGAAATAACTTAGGCATGATTACATGCTAGTTGTCATGAACATATAGGATAAACTGTTATCATGAAGCTTACTACTCTATTTATATGTCAAACTTGGAAAATCCAAACATGGAAATTCCAAACTATTACAACAAATCCAAAGAAATCCGAATTTGAAACAAAATTCTAAAAGTTTGACTGTTTTCGTAGGTGGGTAAGTTTCTTTTTGCGGGGGGTGTATATACAAAATACGAAATAACGAACATAGCAATATTTAAATTATAGGGTGATGTATAAAATACTTGCTGATTATGTACACTAACATTCGTAAAGTGAATAAAAATAGATACAAAATATATATAAGAAATCATTTTAAGTACAATAAATTAAATATTAGGTAAATGCTAAATAAATATCCATTCAATTGGTGGCTATTTCACAGACTAATAAACATATTAGATCACCGGAAAATGTTATGTGCAGATTGTGTTGTGTTATTCTGTCATTCTTTTGGAAAATGGCGTTATAAATACTCAAATTAATAAAGATTCAGTATATCTTAAAATTTAGTTTAACATTTTTATTCAATCTACTTATTAAAAACTAGTAGTATGATTGATATTTTCTAATATTAGCTTTGGAAAAATAAGAATATAAAAAAATATTGAAAATATTCTTAGTATGAGCACAATATATTTTACCACTTCATTTATTTTACGTAGTTTGGATTAAAGAGGTTTAAGGGTTAAAGAGATTAAAGAGGTTTAACTCATTATTTAAGGTTTTATTTGATATATTTGATGACATATTCTTTTATTTATATTATTTATGGGTTTGTTTTTCATGTTGTTGACACATTTGTTCGTTTTAAATTTTTATTATAAATTTAAAAAATACACTTTTTAGCTTATTCAAAAATTTTTTGTACAAATTAATTTTAAACATTTTCTATAAATATTTTTATCTTTCAATCTCTGATATATCTTTACAATTTTTAGACCATTTGGAGGAGGACGAGCCCGCCAAAGAGAATTCAAATTCGGAAAAAAACCGAAACCACTCCCAGAAATAGTTGGATCGACTAAATAACTTCAAAATTTTATTTTTCGATACTTGAAATATGTATATGTATAGTATAATATAAAATCATATCAATTTATTTTCTTAAAATGCAAGAAAACAAACATCCTGATGTTATTTTTTCTAAGCGAAATTTTTATTGAAGATAATCTTCAAAATAAACAAATTTCTTAAATAAAATTAATACATATTTTTACGGGATGAGTTTATATTCAGATATTTGATACACTTTATTATAGAGTATTGATAGATAAGAGTTTAAACACTTTTTCATTATTGAAAACAATGTGATACATTCTCCTACCATAAAAATTTAGTAAAATGATGCTTTAAATACAGTACTTTTATAAATAGTAAGTAAATGTGGCTTATATGTTATAAATACAAGTGTTGCTAAATGTATCTAATAGATTTTTGTGACATTTTAAAATTATTTATATCTCTAAATAAATATTAACATTCTAAAAGTACTATTAAATTTTAAAATACTTCATATTTCTTACTCATTTATACAATCTTCATAGAAATTCAACGATTTTCTATCTAACATGTATATGGAATGAATAAGAGTCAAAACTGTGCTTCTGTGCACTTTTCCTGCTTTCTCCAATGTACACAGCATTGTTTATGGTGATATTTTTGCAAAAACCATTTAAAATAATCTATTGTTATACTTTTATACAGCCTAGTAAACATGTACACTATAATTGTTATATGTCTGAGTAATGTAATAATGACGTAACATTTTAACACATTTGTTTACATTTTGACTTGGTTATGTTTGAAGATGATTTCAATTTTATTTATAGAAATATATGTCAGTGTTTTCTATTAGGATTGTTAAATATTTAATTTTTTTTAAATATGAAAGTCGTAAGTTAGGCTAAGAGTAAGAGTAAAGGTTTTATTTAACAGTGAAATAGATGTTATATTATTTTATATCATTTATATATATCATGTATATACATAATGTATACATATATATAGCACTAGTGGTCTGCAATTACTAATAGTAATTACTATATGACTATAGCTTATTCATTGTTTAGTTAGAAAATTTAAAATAATTCTTCGAAATAATTTAGATTATAAAAAGATTGATTTGCATTTCACATTTAGTGAAATATTTTTATTTTTAAATATTGATAAAAAAATGTTTTAATGATTTTATTTTAAAGAAAGCCGTTACTATTTAGATCATTTTCTAGAGACAGGTGACCGAAAAATAATTCAGAACTATTTTTGAATTATGTGCCAAATTATTGTTATATATTGAAAGTGAAATAAAACTTTACTGAAATAATTTAAATATGTGTAATTCATATATTATAGTGTTATAATTTAGTTCAATTTATTTCAATGAAAGGGGAAAAACCATACATTGACTTGCAATTTATATAAATATAATACATATAATTAATTCATATATATATTGAGACAATTTATGCATAATTAATTCATATATATATTGAGACAATTTACGCATAATTAATTCATATATATATTGAGACAATTTACGCATAATTAATTCATATATGTATTTATATTTACAAATATTATTTGGAATATAATGTATTTTTTTCTGTTTCATTATGAAATACTATTGTTTTATGTTAGAAATAGTGGATCTGCATACGTGTGCAGATATGTTTTTGTAATTTTATCAATACAAATCGAATATGAACAAATCGCAAAGAATTAATGCAGGAATAATTATTTGAATAGTTCGACTTTCATTAAGTTCAGGAAATAACTTTAAAAATGTTACATTCAGAGACTGATTGATGTATATTATACTTAAATTTGTTATACATTTTTTTACAAAATTCGTAACTTTATAATTAATTCACTTTATATGCATCGAGGCTGATATGAAATTAGTTACTTGATGTGAAAAAGTTATCCTTTTATATTTATCGAAATATTTAAAACATACATTATATATATAGTATATATGATGTATGTCAATTTAAAAAATAAGGTTGTTTCTCATTGGTTATTACTTACATACGATTCAAAATATTATCTATATAATTGACTGTTCATCGAGAATTTTTTCTACAATAAAATACAAAATAGAATAATATTGACCCGTATACATAAATTAGCATATCCTAACAAGTAAATTCTTCTAATTAAAGCAAAAGGAAATTATAAGCACTTGTTTGCAAGTAAAAGCAAAGTTCGTTATGTTTTGATGAATTTTACACATTATATATATATATATATAAAATGTATAAAAAAATTGCCGCTTTGAAATACAAAAATATAGACAAAGATTTATTAATATATAAAATGCACATTAATGTTTTAGATAATACAAATATTGTCAATATACATACATATATTGACTAGGCAAGTAAAACGACGACGACGACGACAAGATTCAAATTCAAAATTCTATGCATTTATATTTATTTGTGTAACTATTTCGAAGTTAAGAAGCACTATTGATTATTTTAATTATTTGTTAATCATGGAAGACGTAAAACCAGATCGTGCTAATGTTTTTATATTAAGTATGGTGCGTAATGGTAAAAAGCTATAAACGAAATACATGAATTACTATCCAATGCCTAGGGTGAATAGAATGTGATACATGAACGGCGGATACTACAATTAGTGGCTGAATTTAAAGACGAAGACAGGACCAGCTACAACCCTGGGGAAAATTAACCGATACACTTTTTTTGTCGGAAATTTTTAAAATTATTATTTCTAAAATATATTATTTTAATCAGCAACTTTTAATGTTTATTTTTAAGAAAAAGCAATAAACAGTCAAGGCTCTTTTCACAATGCGCTGGTTTGAGCAGAACAGGATCGAAGTGCTAACCATGGCCAGCCATTAGCCCCGACCTCAACTCCATCGAGAACATCTGGCAGTATCTCAAATCAGAACTCGACTAACGTGTTATCCATGGCATGGACCAGCTGTTTCAAATTGCATCTTAGCTGTGTGCCAACACACCTCAAGAATTTATTCAAGGACTCATTGAGTCTATGCCACGTCGATGCCAGGAGGAGATTGATCGTAAAGGAGGAATTAAGTCATATTAGTAAGTAATTATAATTTTTTTTTACAAATTGTGAAGAAAAAATAATACTCTGGTCAAAGGATTCTCCCAAAAAAACAGATGAAAATATTCAAATAGTAAAATAACAAACTATGGAAAATGATCCTTTGGCTTTTGTGCAATATATTTTTGCTTCTAGAAATTCTGAATACGATCATAAAATTTAGGACGTCTTTTCTATTGAAAATATTGTACAAGTTGGATTTCACATTCCTGAACTGAAGATCCATAAGTATTAACGTGTTCAAGGAGCCGACACCTTAAATGAAAATGTTTAGTTGGTGAAAATTGTATTATTCAGAGCCACTCCCTCCAATAAGATACGTGAGTGGTTTTGACCAGATGGTGATCGTTCAAAATTAGTCAGATAAATAATCAGTGACGAAAGATTCCAGATTATTGTTGCATGTAACTTTCAAGGTAATTATTTGTTCCATGTATTTCAACCTAGCAAAACTGAATGTAGAGATACATAATTTTTATTGAAATAACTCAGCAGTTACGGCGACTAAATCAACTATCAATCATGTATGAAGGTGATCGACCACACTGCATTTTTAATTCCACAATTATTTCATAGTATATCTCGATCATGTGGTACAACATCCATATAAATACCCCAGATAAATTAATCTTCCGGATAAATATGTATTCAGTAATATGAAATTTCACAGAATAAATATAACATTCAATTTCATCGCAAATGTTGAAGCATTTTTAGAAGATTTCATGTGCAGGAAAATGCCCCACTTCAAATTGAACAGAGAACTTATACGTTTGTTTTATGATTAAGAGGCGATTGTTGATGGTGATAGTGATGGTGACTTCCTATAATGTCTTAAATATTCTTATTTGGACATTAATTTATATTGCTATTTTGTTTTTAAATATTTCGTTGAATTGTAAAAATATGACAAACATGAATAAATTAGATTATTACATTTATGTTTCTTAGTTTTGTATTTAAAAACTGCAAAAATATTTTTAAAGAATTTCTTCATAATCCTCGATATACATACAACTATATATCACTTAGCATATATAACCATATTAAATAATGTAGGTAGGTATATGGTAAAAGGATATTATGACAATTTTATTACTAATATGTTTCACAAATAAGTAATTATACATATAGGGTTACTGTTGGATGATCTGGAAATTAGTTTTAGAATAATAAAAAATTGATGTATTTATTTTTAATTTAATCATAAACATAAGTAATTGCATAATTTATTTTCTCCAATTAAATATAAAATAGTTTAAATCTTTAAAATAGATGACATAACCAATATTTTTATTTACCTATTATACTATTATCACCATGGTAAAGGTTCATTTGAATATTTAGTTTATGGCATAAGGTATATGTATAATATTTAAAAATATGCTAATTTTCTAACTGTCAATAAACTGATGTTTATTTTTGCAACCACTGTTCTTATAGATAATAATAAACACACAGTGTCGACTCCAAGGTTTTTGCTATAATGCAAAAGCGTATCATTTGATTATTTCTCTAAAGCCAATTTTAACTACATGTGCTATAATAATATGAATATTATTCTTAATAAATAAATTTATAATAGATAATTTTACATAAGGGAACTAAGCCAATAATGATAGTGAGTTTAGTTGAGAAATAAAGAAATAAAAATGTTTTATTTTTTAAAATTATAATTTAATGATTCTAAAAATGTTAATATCATCAAATGCATGCAGTAACTCAAATATTTATTAGTTATATCAGAGTTACTTAATTTATCCTTCGGCATAGTATACCCTATACTAATAGAAGATATCCAAAAAATCTCGTTTCACACGAAATGGGTTCCCTATACTACATTATCGGGTGATAATCGCCGACAACGCATTCAATGCTGTACTAATATGCTTGCTACTTTGAATACTCGTATTACCAAAAATAATATGGTGACCGTAGATGAAAGTTCTAATACCGGATACTACGACCGGGAAAAATTCAATAGAGTCATAGATGGGACCTGATCGCTTTGAAAACTCGTATTACCAAGAATAATATGGTGACCGTAGATGAAAGTTCTAATACCGGTTCATAGTTCCATCTAAGTTCATAGATGGGGCCTGATTGATGGATATGCTTTACAAATAACGAGAAGAACACCAATGGAAAAGAAATATCTAGCAATTATTATTGTTAGAGGGTCCTCGAGGGTTTAATTACCATGAAGTTCGCTACCTCAGAACGCTATATTCAGCTCCTCAAAATATGGCGACACATTTATTACGTCAATCGAATCTGATTCTGATGGAAAATATATATTTTGTGCAAGCAGCTAAACAATCTCTTTATTCACTCGACTTCAAGCTTCGCGACAGGTACGTTTTCCCCATTTTAGAGTCTTGTCGAAGAAGGCTCTACTTTGTAGACATATGAAATCTATTTGTTCATTCGAGACCAATTACAAACATTCACTCAGGGAAGAATATTGAATGTTGAAAGCTTTGCTTTTAGGGTTTAGTAACAATATTGAAGATGGTAAATTTTTCTAAGTACTATACACTAGATGATACATTTCTATAAAATAATGTAAACGAGTTATATAAATAAATTTATTTTATTGGAATAATTAGTTTTTATTTAATTGAGAAATGATTTTTACGGATCAGCCTATATACATATATTTAAAATAATTAAGATTCCTTCAAGTATAACTTGATTAAACAATGTTGAAACTACTGTATTTTAAATGCTTATATAGATAGACAGTTAAAAAATTAGCTCACTGAGCAGTCACTAGTGACGTTTTTGTTAATTTTCTTTAAATGTTAATGATTATTTTACATCCGTCGCCGTAATTGTTTTCTTCATACATATATTAAACATTTGTATTAGTTTTCTTCAGATGTATTAAAAATCTTTAATAAAAAACAGAAATAACATCCACAGGATTCCCAAATTCGGAGACCACTAGAACAGCGGATAATTCGATATATCTAGAACAGTGAAACCCGTCATTTGACGATTTTTATTTTTACTGTATATTTTTGTTAATTATATTTATAATATTGCATAAAATTAATTTATAACTTTTAAATTACTATTTTGATATGTATTAGTGGTAATATAATAAAAGTTAGTGCATAAATAAACGCAACTTAAGTTGATTTATGATGCATAATATGTATAATATTGTGTATTATTATTCTATTGAATTATCCATCGGATTTAGATATGTGTATGTGTTTATAAGAGTCAATATATTCTCACAATTCTATCTCTGATGTACCTAATGTAGATTACGCAATATGTTTTAACAACAAATTGTCATTTTCTAAAAAAAAGATTTGTTCCGTGCAGAGAGGAAAATCTATTGTTCACACAATTCCGTAAGTTGATTACGCAAACATGATCTATATAAAATAATCCCTTTGAGCCTAAAAATTCAATTTTAGTTTTCAACTTGGCTCGAAGACGAATTACTGCGGAACAGGTTTTATTTGCTTAAATTATTTCTGGTATTATTCCAGCCATGATTTTTTACATATCATTCTCTCATGTATTGCATGTTTCATCTAATTTTATGTAATGAAATACATATTTGAATTTCTATACAATGTTGATACAGTGTTGATTTTTATCGCAGATTATTTTAATTGGGATAATTAGAAAAACAATTTAAAACAGGAATCGATATTATTTTATTACAAGGTAGTTTATAGACCCTTCTAATTATGGACATGTGTTCATATTAGAAAAATAGTTTAGAGTATTTCATTAAGTTTATTAATAATACCGTTTTCACATGTATATCGTAACATCACGAATGAATACAATATTCATAATCCAGAAAATTCGGATAGATATTTCAGATAATATAATATGTGTATATATAATCTTATCATTTATAACATTATGCAATATTTTAAAAATCATGTTTAATACATACATAGGATATATAGTACCCTACTTAGAAATAGTGTATATATATAGCGTACAGAAATAAAGAAGATACTTATTCAGTTGTGCAATATTCTTTTTATTATTTAACAAAACCAAAATAAGTACTAAAAAGTAGTTAAATAGAAATCATGAGTGTATAATATGATATACAATTGATCGTAAATAAGTGGTTTATAGTGTGTTTTGTCATTATAGTATATAGCAAAATAATAGTCTATACTTTGTGAAATAGTATAAAAAAATACTTGCACATAGTGCAAAGTATGTTTTGTGGTGACAAGTTGGTATGTGTATATATATTATTTAAACTTCAGAAAATAAAAAATGTGAAAGCGATGAAATTTAGTACAGGATTAAAAGTCAAATATATCGATGAGAATATTTAGTTGCAGTCACTGTGTGTATTGGAGTAACAAAAAGACAACTGAAAAATAAATCAAAATGGAATGATTAAATCAAAATTGCTTAAACATTTAAGATATAATTGTGTATATTTTTTATATTAATAAATATATTAAAAGTAATTAAATAGTAATGGAAACATATATGAAATAACTCCATTATAAAAAATGTTTATCTGTATATATTTATTTGTATGGTATAAATGTATATATAAAATCACATTTTGTATATAATCAAAATGTGTCCACTAACATATAATCCACAATTGGCACACATATTTAGTGGAAGCATTTTAATTTTCCTACGCATTATATCCACCACTTATTCATAGTAATTCAAGTAGTTAAAATACTTAATAAGAAAATAATTTTCTTTTTAAGTATATATTTTATTAGTTATATTAATCATCCAAATTTTACAGTCAATATAGTTAATCGACAAATAAATATATAAACAAAACAAAAATATTGAAAGTTATTATCCGAAAAATAATAAGAATATTTCAAAAGAGATGATACTTATGATATTCAATAAATATCACCAGAAAATATTCAGTGCAATTTTTGAATAGTCATACTTTTAAAAATTAATGTACAGTATTCTCTTGTTAATTTGCGACATCCAGGAACAACCATTAAGCGGCGAATTATCAAGAGTTTCTTTGAGTTAAGAAAGCAATTTGGGGAATGGAAAATTCAACGATTAAACAGTGGTGATAGCCTTGTCGTATAATACATACTGTGATTATTAAATATTAATTACATATGTTGGTAGAAACAATACAATTATAATATGTACTTAAAAACAAATAAAATATTAAAAATTATTTCAAATAGATTTCTCTTATTTTTATGCTTAATGGATAATTATTTCTCATAATACCAGAAGGTACATTATAAATTATACTTACAAATGTAAAATGTTTATAGCTAACTAGAAACAATTCTTCATTTTCATTTCACAAGATATTTTTTCAATAACTTGAACTTTAAACACAAGAAAATGTTGTGATTTTTTATTAATTAAATTTTCAAACGAATTTGGTGTATCATAAATCTGTCAAACACCGCCATATAACACTTTATTGCCTAATAAATAGGAATGGATTGCCGTTCTTGATTATGTATATCACAGACTGCAGCTGGAGTTTAAATAAATTTTTAAATCCTTTCTGTGTAGCTAAGTAGTTTCAAATAATCATGGACCTATTTACTCCCCTTCAAGTACTGATCTATAATCAATAATGCAGGTTTCTATCCCCACTATTTCGTAGTTTATAGGCTTTCATGGTCTTATTCAACACAAGCGTTAAAACTATTAAACAGTATTTACCAATGCTACAGTACACCTCTTTGGTATCTATGACATTTGCGTAACTAGGTTGCTTTCAAAATTTAACAAATAATGACAACATTTTCGGGTTGTCAAGGTAATGTTTGAACATTAAGAAAACAAAAAAAAGTCTTTCACTGCTATGTAAATTAATTTTAAATTGCTAAGAGTTTTACATTGTAGTGTAACATACAAATATAAAAATTCATTCTTTACATAGATTGTCTTTATATAGGGAATCTTACTATATACAACTGTATCGAGATATATTATAAGTAAAATTTAATTATTTGACTAATGAAATGTAAATTGTAACGTAAAATAATTTTGATAACTGATATTATACGCCTATAGGTTTACACTTAATTGTTAAGAGTTTAGTGAAGGTAAATGTTTTGAATAATCAGAATGAATGTCAATTCATTATACAATTGTATAAGAAGTTTTAAACAAATATAATTCCTCTTTTTAAAAACACTATCAATAATAATATTTTAGACGCTAAATATGAACACTTTTAAATATGTTCTTCTTTTAATGTTTTGTTCCTGTTTTACTCTAAAATATAATTGGAGTTCTAATTTTCTCTTATATCACGTGTCTTATATAAGTCTAGTTAAGCAAAAGGACATAACAGTGATATTAGCTCCGCCTCAGATTTGTATAACCACTGTTAAATATCACCGGAAATCATATATACAGACTGAATAAGCACAATTAGATCCTTTGTGTCAGTTATTTAAATAAATGATTGTAACTACCCTATAAGCCACGAATTTAATTAAAAAATGAACAATTCCACTGATATGTTGTTAGGCTTAGTAATAATTGATTAACCTACTATAATTTAAATACCATAACACAAGTATACACATCTTGTGGCACATTTTATAATAATGTTGTCAAGAAAAAATATGTTCATACATTGTTTTTATTAATGGAAATAATTGTTATTGTACCACGATGTAAAACTACTACTAAATTAATAATTATCTAGATTAAACATTTTTTCTTTATTTAACAAATGTATGTATAGTAATTATGTAAAATTGTTCCGTAATTGTTGAATTACATACAATAAAAATATCATATAGGGATAATTATTATAATTAATGATAAATGCATATTATTATAAATGTATTGTTGTATTACAAACGGACTATAAAAATGGATACACTCAAAATAGAATATCTATAATCTAAATTTACAAAAATTGAATCCTCAGTAAAATTGTATTCAACATGCTAAAATTTAATTATAAATTTACCATATTTTTGTATTTTATTACTGCGCTTATTGCAAGTATGTATACACTAAGAAAGAGTAAATTTTTAAAATCGGAAATTTAACAAAATGACAACGAGGCGTAATTTTTAAGCTGACCTAACATAATGAATAGTTCTTAAATAATGTTTTAAGCATTAAATTTGGTTTTGATATCTATATTAATTAATATATATAATTAATACTAAATATGTATAATATCATAAAATTGTGGTAGTTAAAATTAAAAATAAAAGCAATTGTATACTCACATTCAATACATTTTGGTATAAATAGTGCCTGACATAGTGTTGATACAAATTTCTTTCATGGAAGCGCCATAGTCAAAATAAGATAGCATGCAAAGGGATTAATTTAGTCAATAAGATATATGCGCAGAAATACAAAACCAGCGCACCACAAATTAAAATATTAATCATGCGCATGCTGTATTCTAGTAATAATGCATATATAATGTGTATAGATGTAGTTTAAAGTATACAAAGCTGTTGCATCTTGAAAATAGAACTTCGATGGGTTAATATTATCGACTTTTCTGGGGAAGAAGAGCTGTACAGGGAGAGTTGGGAACTATTATGCAAGTGCACCGGTGGATGGAGAGCTGCGGTGAGAAGGAAGGTGTGCTATCACAAAGGCAGCCAGACATCAGGAATATCGATGAGGTCACTTGTCGTACTCTCTGAAGTTGATGTCGTGGAGGTGGCCGAAGTGGCAGTAGACGAGGCGGTATTGTCGCCACTTTGACCAGAACTGTCGCTTCCCAGACCCTTGCTGCGGTGGCGCAGGAGACGGATCAACTCGCGCACAATGCTCTTTTCATCAAGTGCAATGGCTGCCATTCGAGTGGTCCGGTTGAAGGGAAAAATGAGTTTGAGACTGCCGTAGCTAGGGGCCAGAGGTGGAATTTGGTCGTGTGAGGTCATGGAGATGGTACGGCGCAAGGCGGACGGGCCGTAGAAAAGGTTCACCTGTTTTACAAAAAAAGGGTAGGTGTTATCAAGATGTTATCAATACGAATTATTCGATGATGACATGATAAATAATCTATTAAATCATATAAAAAAAGAGATATAAAAATGATTAAAAGCAGTTATGAAAAAAATGTCCCACATTACTTAAATACATATTTTTTGAAAAAGTGCTCACAATATATGCACAATTATACAGCATTTTTCAAATATACTATTACATTTTGAATGCATTTTAATTATAAAATACAGAATCTATAACTATTTCTCAAAATATGATTTTTTTAATCAACATTTTGACATTAGTTCATGTTGACTAATAAATGGAGACAATTTAAGTTAATGGGTAAATAAAATTCTAGACCAATAAAACAATTTATTGTCTCAAAATGTGTCTCTAAATTACGTAGTATGAGTTATACATTTCAGGTTATTAAGGAATTATAGTATAGAGAATATTAAATGCAAACAGTTTTATTTTTCAACTTTATGCTAAGTATGGTAGGCATAAACACAAGTGAGTGAAAAGTGAAACAGTGTTAAATAAAAGAAGTTTTCAATGTTATGTAGAAGTGCTACCCAGTGTGGTCAACAAGTATATTTGAGAGTATAGTGAAGTACGTGCTGTTACAGTTAATAAACACACAATAGAGTACTGTTAATATTATCATTCTTACTGTCTTTCGTTATATTATAGTCTGTCTTCTTCATTTTATGTTTAATGTGTAACTAAAATATAAAGCCAACAATAGAATAAAACTGTTCGTTTTTTTTATTTGGACAGTTGCGTAAAATGAGCGATGTGTTAAAAGAAGAGACAAATTGTGTAACGGTGTATTGCAATATTCTCTGAAAGATGGAAAGCCTATTAGAATGAAAGACTAAATTAAAAGAAATACATTCTATGGTAACAGCGATGTCACCTCAACCCAACGTAGTTAGTTTACATAGTGCGCTCCATTGAATACAAATTATGCGTATATAGTCAGAGATAATGATGCAAAGATTACATTGGCAAGTGGCAAATGAAAAGTATTTATGCACTAAACATTGTTGGACAAAATAAAGGTAGTCAACTTAAGTCTGTTTCTATGGCTGTGTGTAAAAGGACAATGACTCGTAAATTCGCGTTTTACAGATCTAAGATGAGATGCTTTAAGGTATACCCAAGTTAATTCATGAAACGTTTTCCATATTTAATTGAAAGAGGCGTATGCCGTGCTCTAAGTCAATAATTAGCCGTTATTATTATTACAGTTATTATAGTACAATTAATTTTATTATAGTAATTTACAACATATTTTAAAGACTATTACGAAGCCGCATTATACACTGGGTGTCCGTTATAATTTATCACTTCATGGTACAATGGTTATTCTGACAAATTTATACTAAAATTTGCGCATATCTCAAATACAGGTCAATATATCTGCTTCTATGTAGTTATAGCAAATGTTCTCTTTAATTCATGACACATATAATAGGTGTTAAATATGTAACCATATTATATGTATAAATAAATATACTACTTTAGGTACCCCATTCATTAAAAATAAAGTGTAAAATTAAAAATAAAAATAAATGTAGAATGGGATAAAATCTTGACACACTCTATTTATCAAATAATTTTGCATTTATTTAAATAGAAATTTAATTTTTTTATAATTAAAAATAATTAAGTACTTGTAAAAAATCTTTAGAGATAAACAATTCTAACACATTTGTGAAGCGCATTACTGTTTATTCTTTTTCGAAATTTGAAGAGATAAACAAAGCAGTCAATTTTGAAAAGCTGACAACATCAGAAGTAAACAAAAATGTTGACACTATACGCGAATGAACACGGGGCTTTTATATTCTCAATTCTTTAAATACTCGACTACTAATAGAATTTTTAATATTCTAATTAATTTTAATTAGGTACAAATTAGAAAGTAATTAGAAATTCTTTCAAGATTAATTATCCATAATTATGGTTAAAGGAAATAACAAATAAAACATAAAGAAATAACAAAGAATACCAAAACGTAATGAAAAAGGACTTTTAAAATGTGGTTTACATTTTATTATAATAATGGGCAGCGTAACTGAACTAAATATCTAAGAAATCATTTTCCAGTTTTTCTTTACTAAAAAGTCATGAAAATGAACTATAGGAAGTAATCCCAACCCACCGGAAGTTTGTTTTGCTGATTGCCATCAGAATCTGTGGGACCCAAGAGACACCCCAGCGTATCACTAGCTCTCTCAAATTTCTCTCGTTTGCGGTCATCTCTACCGCAGTACGTGTTGTTCCCGCTGCTCTCGACCGCTCTCAATCCGCGGCCGGCTGCTCTGACATTGCCCTTCTTGCCACTGCCACCGGAATTGGTTGATGGAAAACTGTTCCGAATATTGGGCCGCCAACTTGGCTGGCTAGTGTGACGTAGACGCTGCAGCCGGCTTCCACTTTCGCCTGAAAGATAGTTAAAATATGAGTAGGCATGAATAGTAAAACATGTTCAAGAAATCATGCAAGATCTATAACAATTTCTACTGCTGCTCTCAATCAGAATCTCTAATGCTGCTCTTTATAAGATTATCATGTTTTTGGTGAAAAACACATGAGCTTTAATTTGTAAAAAACACAAATATTCATGAATTTTTCATGAATTTTTCATCAAAAACACAAATAATTATAATATGTTTTTTTACCAAAAACACATGAGTTTTTAACCGAAAACGCAAATACTTATGTGTTTTTCAACAAAAACACAACAATATGTGAATTTTTTTCCCAAACGCATTTTTCACTAAAGACACATTTTTGACGATAAACATGTGTGTTTTCGTGTGTTTTCATTAAAAAAAACCCCACATAAACACGTGTGTTTATCAGCAAAAACACACTTTTAAGTTAAAGCGCATGGTTTTTAATTAATAGCTCTCTCGGCCACCTTAGCCTAACACACACTCCAGGTCCAAACGCATATAATAAAGTAATTTCGATTGAAAAACGATTGACGAGTAGGTGATTAGAAAAAGCTTATATGTTAAGGATGGGTGATATTTGAAACTTGTTCATAGTACTATAGTCAATCGTTCTCTAATCGCGATACATTCACAATTATACTGCTGTCAATTATTTCCCGGGATATGCGTGGGATGGGCACATTAATTTCTAATGTAATTATATTGTAAAAACAACTTTACGATAGCGATTAGATTGAAGATTTATAAATATTAAAGCGAAAAAAATTAATTAAATAGCGATTAAATTATAGGAAAAAATATGAATTTTAAATTGAAAATAGGAGGCTTTGTTTAAAAATAGGAAAAAGGAGGTCTGTGAGGCCCGTATTAATATATTAAAAAGAACGTATTAAAAGTATAATTTTTAATTTTATTGTGCAAAAATTTAAACTGACCAATTTCTGTTTATTGTATTTTGGTACTTTACAGAAGAAAACAACAATTCACGTAAATGTAAAATAAATGGCAGTATATAGTTAAACCTTCGTCTGTAGAGGGGAGTATTGTGGATATTGAATGAAAAAAGCGGATATTGGTTGAATGATGAAATGCATTACCCTGACTTTTTACTCAGTGACTAAAACAGTTCAATTTAACTAAATGAAATATTTTAGAATATGTAAACATATAAAATACTAATAGGAAATGGTTGAATATAGTGTAAAAAAATTACGCCCCCCTTCACGGACGAAGGGTTGAGAAATTTTAATAATTCTGTTCTTTTTCATGTTTTTTTAGTAGATTTAAAATCTACGGCCTTTTTAGTGCGAGTGTGAACCTTCAAAAGAAGACAGATTTTAACTCACCCTGAAAGCAACGAGGCAATTGGGTCTCACTATATGAAGCGTGTCTGCGGCCTGGTGTGGGACTCAGTGAGGGCAGCCGATACTTGCTGTCAGCGTGAGGAGCGTCCTCTGTATCACTGCCTTCCGCTATGCAGTCCATTCGGTGGTTGTCACCTGTCTGTTTACCACTTCTGAAGGTTTAAGGGGTGATGGGCACAAGTAGGGTTCCAGAGTAGTCATATTCACCATGGCCGATATTTACCCAGCTGACAGATAAACGGATATGTTATTTAAAAATGTCTTCGTTGCGTGCCTTTTTCGATGAAAAAGATACGAAAACTGGGATTACATCAGTTCATATTCTCATGTCTATGTAAAAAGCATGATAAATTCATCTCAAATTTAAGGTGTTTCCGAATATAACTTGTCATTAATTACTTATTTAGAAGAATCCATACAATTATTGATACTTCTTGATATTATTATTTATGCATCAATAAGAAATCACAAGCCTATTTAAAAAGTGAAATGAAATTGATCTACCAGTCATTTTTACTGTGTTATCATATATCGATCATCGACTATTTAAAATCACTTATTTCCGTGCTATTACAGACTTAATTCTGTGGTGTGGACTTTCAACTATAATTTACTTATACACATATACACAACGCACCTTGACACATAATAATCAAAATGCAGTCAAACAAAAGCCTCCATTGTATGTAATCTTTTCCCGGATATGTTGTGTAGGTATGTGTTTTGTACAAGAATTATAATAAGTGCATTCATCCCCCTATTATAACAACTTATACTGAATGTGCCAGGAAGATTCCTAGTAAGTGAGACTTAAGAGGAGATATTGTGGGAGAGAGTGTCTCTTAAGAAAGAGGGTTTTCATATCATTAAGGGGAGGAGTTTGAGCTACCTTTGTTATAAATGCAGTATTAGATGATCTTCAATATAATGAAGAATGAGTGGTTGCAAGTACAATAGTTGAAGGTTGAGAACACAAATAAATGTATCTGGACGTAAATGGGTGTGGTTTGGTATTTAATATTACTCTAATTATAATTAATGTGATGGACATATATGGGTAATTGCAGTACACCAGGATGCACCCATAAACTTTAAGTACGAATTTAAAAGTTCAGTCATTGAGTACTGAAATCAAAATAATTATGGTGGGGGGATGGAACATTATATTATCATATCTACACTATTCGTACATTTTACAGAATATAATGTTCCTTAAAACAAAATATTGCATTAATTTGTTAATGATTGCAGCATTAAAAATTAAAATATCAACAAATTTTATGTACTTTTTAGCTTTCTGAGTGTAGTATATGTCTTTTTATTTTATAGTGTTGTTTTTCATTCACACCAAAGCTGTTTTGCTTAAACCCATACTGTTTATTTTAGATATATTGTATTAAATGGAAATCTGTATATAATTTAACAATAAATCGAGAATCACATTTTAAAAGTATTATTATATTTATATTTTATATCATATTTATTATTTAAAAATATCTAGACATATATCAGATAGGTCAATTTCACCAATATATGGAAGAAACATAGTCCATTTTATTTTTATGTTTTTCAAATATACTCATTGAAATATAATGAGCTCTAATTTAAAAAATGAATTTGATATAATATTAACTAATATTAAAAATATATTGTACCATCAAAATAAAAAATACATACATCCACGAAAACATCATCCATCGTCATCGTACGCTTCAAAATGTATGTTATCATAAAAATCAAATGAGTAATATTTTATATTCGTGAAAGGATTTAGTAGAAATTATTCCTTCACATATAATTTGTATAAAATAGATTTTTTTTAGAATTTGTAATAAAATGTGATAAAATATATAAAGAAGAACTAAACTTTCAATAATAATTGAAATACTGTTATTATAAAAAAGTTTCAAAAATACTTTGAAACAGATGAAAGCCTTATTATATTAGAAAATTATTCGATGATCCAATAATGGGTCGGAAACTAAACATGTATACACAATATTTGGTGGATATTTGTACTATAAGCAAGTAAGTTGTGAACGCCTTGAAGTTTTATGGGCCATATTTATTTATAAATCGATAAAGTATTATTTAATTTTAATGTCAAGAGTTAATAATGTCAAAATGTATTATAAATGTGATATTTAATGTGTATTAACAGCATTTTTATAAAAAATAATTGACATGATAGTAATATATTTTCATAAGATCAAAGATAAAAGATCATGCATTTTTGCACCTGCGATAAATCCGCAGTCATCAGGTTCATAAATTTAATAAATGGAGATTAGCTCTGGAGCTCCAATATGTACTCATAAAGAGTCCAAGAATTAATGAGAAAAATATTCAAAGAAAGCAAAACTTTGCTTATTGGCAATAGCTGATGATAAAAAACTGCACGAAGACAAGAACATTTAATTTTGTTTTAACATTTATCAACAAAAATAGAAGTCAAGGTCATCATTGAAGCTTTTATGATATTGTTAAAATTACATGACACCAATAATGAATGTATGCCGATAGTTCAGGACACGTATTAAAGAATTTATTAACAGAAGAACAGCTTAGCTTATACATAGCTTATAATATTCGTAATTAAATCTTTCAATTATTATTTAAAAATTTGTAAATCGTCGCACACCCAAATTCCAGACACGTATCTCTCTATACAGAGCTCGACAGTGACATACAGAGTATAGAAAGGGTCCTTACGATTACAGTGCGACACTATAACCGCTAGACCACGATTGATCAGTTAGTAAAATGTTCTATAGTCATTATGGCAAGTCCATGTCATACGGACTCTGTTATAATTTAAATCAATAACAAGTAATGTTTAGCCACAACATCATTTCTCCCTTTAATGACTCACAGAACTGATTACAGATCACAAAAATTAATTAATCAGATGAATAAACAATTAACTATTTATTAATTATCATTAATTAATTAATTATTCATATATTAATTCTTCAAAATTAAATATAAATACAATTTTAATTAAAAATTACTTACTCATATAATATATGTATACATTTTAATATTTTATCGATTAAGTATCAATAGTTTCTATTAATATGCCATATAAAACCTAAGGGTGTTCACAAAGCTTAGCTTGCAAGTTCATTACAATTCTTCGGACAAACCGGTATTTAAATATTATGAAACAAATGTTTAGGACTGTTTTCACATCACAATAGTACAATTTTACTTTTATAAGTTAAATAAAATTATAAGCTAAGAGTAAAATGCATGCATAAACTCATATGAAGAAAGAGGAACTAAATGTTTCTTAGTTTGAGACCCAGATATAACATAGACAAAAACAATCCAAAAAGGTACCCTGCATGACATATTTTCGAAAAATTATACTAAAAGCTTGAGACATAATTTAGATGAAGTTTATTTAAGTAAAACATAAATTAAAGGTAAAAACGTTGTATTAAAATGATTCTCGTAAGTACTAAACTTAACAGTTGAAAGTAATTGCATCCTACCAAGTAGTTCAGTGTACAAGACCTACCAAGCGTTGATCTAGTGTACCAAAAGGTCCCCACCGTGGAAACTTATTCACCCCTGGCTAGCAGCTGTGCTTATAGTCAGTTGATTAGTAAATCTAGGACTGTTTGGTTTGGCATTCTAAATACTTTATATAGATATTGTGCAAAAATATATAAAGTATCCAAAACATACCTGAGTGAGCGTCCATTCTTGCCCATCTTCTTGCTTCCACCAGGAGGCCTCGACTGTTGTCCTTCTCTCTTGGTAGACCCACCGCCCTCTCCTGAGGTAGAGTTCTGGCGTGGCCGGGCGCCACTACAGGCCGAAGAGAAGCCACTGTCTGTCGTGTACATGTCATCTTCCCCACCACCACTCCCACCGCTGGTCTTTCTTCCACTAGATGTTGTGGTGGTTAAGACGAGGCCTTTCCTGGGTGGGTGAATCTGAGTGCTTTCGCGACGTTCCTAACGTATAATTATAAAAGGGATATTAGAATCAATTTAGAGTAAAAAGTTTTTATTTATTCCAAAATGTTGCAATTTTTTAATACTTTTAAATACATATTTATGGGGTGAGAATGTGCAACGAGTTCGAAGAAATATATCGTGCATTCTAACATAGCATATAAACGAGCCGATTACATATTTATTGAATAAACAATGTGAGTTATAATAGTGTGAGCGTTATAAATATTAATTTTAAATAAGTTTTGTCTTCAAGTTATACTTTGCACTGTAAAGTATATAAAACAGTGTATATAATATGTATAATATTATACTACGTAATTTTTAATTAATAGTATTATCAATAATACTGTTATTATTAATGTATAATTATTATTAATAATTCTTATTATTAATTAAAAATAACATAGTATAATAATATAAATATAATATATACAATTATTACTATAACATTCATTTAAATTAAATATATAGAAGGACTTTAATATTTAATAAAGCGAAATGTTTAAATAAGTAAAGCTTCAATTTAACTAAAAACCCTTTACATTTCTTGGATATTTCACATAGTAAAATTAGTTTGCCAAACAAATATTGCGATTTTATATATATCCAAGGTTATTATACTTTATCATAAATGTCTAATAGTTTAAACGATTATTTTAATTGTCAAAATACCTATAAAATTAACTTTCTCATAACTGCAGGCAGTTAAAATATTTGTACTATAAAGCTTATAATAAAAGTTCTGATTTGATAAAATGCATGTCATTATATTTGTTGGTTTATTTAAACGCGCCAATAATCAAAGATACTTTCCGCCTTTAATCCATTAATTTTGCAAAAAAATGAGTTAAAAAATATGAATTACTTTCTTCAAATAGAAACAAGTCGACACAGTTTTTTGCACACTCATTCGTTCGTGTACGACATTGTACACGATGGATATATATATATTCTTGTTGTTGATATTCTTTTTATGATATATATACAATAACAAATGTGGCCAAATTACGTATATATATAAATTAAATTTTCTATGTATTGAAAACTCTGTCCTATAGAAAAAATTAGAAAATTAGAAATTTTTTATCATAATGATAAAATTATTTTTAGTTACCTGTAAATATATATTAATAGCAGTAAATTTAAAATAATTTACATATTATCACAAATAATATGAATTATAATATTTAATATAATTTATTAGTAGCGCCTTTTTTAAAAAAATTGTCTGTAACAATGGTATATATAAAGAGAAGAATTAGTTAAACAAACCATGAATCATTACGTAAAAAATTAAAAGACTCATAAAAAACCATAAAACCTTTCTAAAATGATAAATGCAGTAAAATTTCTCTTTTATTTCTTTATTACTCTCTCTATATTACTGTTTAATAAATAAGATTACTCAAGCTAGTGGTAACAAATGAAACAGTTTAGCTTTGCAATTGTATCTGTGCAAATTATATATACTTACTTAACGCACAAAATGAAAGGAATTTGATGTTTATTTCAACTCAATATTTTCATGGATTATTTAAGGAGATAATGCAGCTGTCACAGATATTCTATAAGACTAAATGAGCCCGTTGAAACAAAATAACGACTAAATGCCTTGAAAACAAGAGATAAGATATGAAAGATACGTTCGCATAATTAATTACTTGCGTTAAATGACTAAATACGATATATATAGAAAGAATGAAGTACATATTAATAGTATGAAACTGATGACATTTCTTGATATTAGTCAAGCAAGTATGACACCAAAATGGCATCTTTGCCAACGGTGGATCTCATGAAATCAAGTACGATTCATTTTGGTTTTATATTTGCTGGCTAATATAAATAAATGATATCAATATTTACTGAACATAAATTGAAACAGACAAAAAGTGTAATAAAATATACATAAATATGCTTAATAATAAACTATAACTATATAATAAACTCGCAAATAAACAAGTGTTAAAAATATTTGTATATATGTAGAAGAAATATATATTCTCTATATGTGTTTACATTTTTTATTTGCGTGTAGAAATGAAACAAATCATAATATAATCAATAAACATTATAAAATGCATATATACTTTCGCATATTCTTTTATTAATTATTAGACATCAAATAATCAACACTCTTTATATAAACTGCAATTGATACCTACAATTTTAACCTTTTGAATATTTCAAAATAATATTTCTAAATTTATATGATTGAAAAGTTCTTTTAAACATAGTGATTAAAAAAATAAATTGGTCAGCTATTTTTCTAATATGTCTACACTAAAAAAACGTAACTTTAAACACAGAAATATTGCTTGCTAGATGTACTCATGAATGTTAAATCGTATAATTAAATAGATCTGTGATTTAAAAAAATTAAATACAAAATTAGAGCGTCGCATTTAATAAATTGTCTCTGTTTTGTTATAATTATGTTCGTTAGGCAATCAATAATGATATCAATTACCTAACAAGTATATATCAAAACTTTGAAAAAAACTGATAAATTTGCTGCGCTCTGATTTTGTATTGAATTTTATTAAATTGCAGATTTAGTGTAAATTATTATTTAATATATATGAATGTATTAAAGTTAATACGTCTCAAACTGACATTTTCCAAGATTTTTGGAAATGACAAATTCTTCATAATATAGAATCGTGTACATTCAAATTATTTCATTATAAATAATGGCGACTTTCTTATTTTTCATTCATAATATTTAATGAAATATCTGTTTTTGATTGACTATTGGTTGTCTGTGACTATGATCAATATTATCTTTACTAGTACTAATGCAAGATCAGGTTTAACTCCATAGGCCTACCTGCATTTCAAGTGCCTTGAAAATCTAAAATAGTTTTGAAAAATTTAATAAAATAAATTTTAAAAGATTGTTTTGAAATAAAGTATAAAATATTGATGATATCAGGGATAATAAATAATATCGTTACAGAAGTCAAATATATTTAAACATGGGAAGTAGAAATACCAGTTTTTATTAATTAATAGAATCTCAAACTAATTATTTTAAAAATTATAAAGTGCCAAATTTATTTAGTAATTAAGCTAGTAAATGGATATTATGATACTTCCAAAGAATACCATTAGTTCAACAAGACATCTCTTTTAAAGTTTATTATAGGAGATGCATAAATTTAAAAATATAAACGTAAAACTTTAATAAAAAACAAAAAATGAAATGTTAATAAGTTGTAAACCTCTAATGCGTCTAAACCTCCTGTATTGAGGTTAGTGTTTGTTACAGTCTAAAATAGTCAGTTATATTGACTTCTAGATCAAATAAGGATTGCAAATAAAATGAGCACTGAATTATTGATAAGTGAGTTCATTTTTACTATAATATCAATACGATGCATTCAACAACAGCAATAGGTAAATTAAAATAAACAGTACAGAACGTACGGTTTATGTTATTATGATAGAAAGACTATATGATATTGTAGGATTGAGTATATTATAGTAATAATTAATTATCATAGACGGGATAATTCAAATGTTGTATTAATACCAATAATATCAGTAATATATATTATAATAGAGCAGTATTGGTTAATAATTACAAAATATATAGAAAAGGCCAAAATTTTCATTCCTGATCTTTCAAATTACGAAAATGTAAATAATATACATTTTTTGTTTACATAAAGTTTTAAAATCTATAATAAAAGCGATTAAACATTCTTTTTTAACACACTGACAAATATTATACTAAAAAATTCAGGTACATACCTGTAATAGGTATTTTGATATTAAATTTATGATATTCTACTATATTATTAATGTCATAATAGTAATTAAATGAGCTGCATTATATACGTAGGTATATCATATAATACTATAAATATATTACTTCTTATGGGATAAGTATCTACGACTATTTAAATTAGAAGAATATAATATAACACAACTTTTTATTTGATGACTTCTTGAAATTTCAATTCCAATTATACATATATTAAATAAATTATATTAAACAATATATATAAGTATACAATATTAAAATAATTTATAACTTAAAAAACAATTGGAAAAATGGCATTATTGTAATAACAAATCTTACCCGTTTACATATTTTCATTTTATAAATGTATTGTAAAATTCTACTTTATTTACTTAAAGTGTAATACATTGTACATGAAACTAATACGCGAAACAAAAGCATAAATAAATGATTGGCATACAAAAATAGAGTCGTAAAACAAATATAACGTTGAACAAAATGATTAAATTAATATGTTTCAAAAGCGATTGAATACTTACATGTGAGCTATATGGGCTCGGTTTTGAGTAATATTCAAACTACAGGTAGGTATATTTAAAGTAATTAAAAATTGAGATATATAAATATATACACATAGAGAAGTAAATTTAATTATTTCAGCCCAATTAAAGAATATGTATTTCATAATATATCGTTTAGTAAAAAAATTGTGTTAATTATACTACCATCCATATTTTTATACAATATTAATATAATATGTATAATAAGCTATGAGAATTTTATAAAGACGTCAGCATATTTTAATAAAATCATTATGAGCAATTTTTCTATATATATGTTTGGAATTCTGATTTTAACAAATAATTTTTAAAATGTTATTTTTGTTAATTTATTCATACACAGAAGATTAGAAACGTCCTTAATACATGTATATTATATATGTTTTAAGGACGTCTCAAATCTTTATGGGAATTGTCATCAGCCAAAATAGAATAAAACGCAAGAGGTATAATAAGAAGAACTAATATGGAAAATATAAATAGAGGCAAATTACAATATATTCTCTAGTGAGATATACAGAATTTATAACTACGTATCATATACAGACCAGTGTTTATAATTGGCAATTAAAAGAGTATGGAGAAGTGAATATATATGTATCGTATTGTATTTTTGTATATGACTGCTCAGAATGGTATTGCTTTTATTGTATTCTATATTGGTATCTATTAGCTATATGCATGTCTGTTAATAATTCTCCCAGAGAATCAAGTCGCCAGAACTGCATACGATTTCATTTAAAATGTGTTACTCTCATACGGGTAAAAAATATACCAATAAAATATTATAATATTGCAATTTGAATTAATGATTAAAAAGTCAGGAGGGAGTAAATTGATTTCTATGAATTTATCCGCAAAAGTGTAAAAATTATTAAAGTTTAGTGACTTATTAGTAGTTATTCTAACAATTTTTCACTAGATTAGCATTCCATAATAGATTCTGTTTTGTGAAGTCTAAAAATAGTGGGAAATAGTATGCAGGACAATGTACTGCTGAAACATAGTTTATAACTCTATAACAACCAAGTAACATTTTCTTCCGATTTCTTAAAATTTTATTGTATGGCTTTCAGTAAATTTGCTTGTCATCTTTTTTACAGATGTACTCTTGTAATTTCAATCCCTTATTTACACTGTATCAAAAATAAGAACAGCAATAAAATGTAATATCAGTATTCCTTCATAAAGCTAAATTATACGATATTCTAAATATCTTAATCTACAAGAGAATACAATAATTAATTGATTAAGAGTTTTCCAGGATAAGAGAGAAAAATTACGATTTAAATAAAGTATTAAAATATGATTTGGTAAATATTTACCAGTTTAAATTGTATTATATAAAGTTAATAGTTGTTAATTTTTTTATAGAAAAAAACAATTTCAAATTAGGAGATATTGAAAACGAAATAAAATTATATATAGTTTTATATACTATACTGTCTACATTTAGAATATAAATCGGTGGTTCGTTTTGTGCAGCATTATATAAAACAGAAATAAAGAAAGCGCTTGCTGCAATATACATATTATGTGCTGCATTTACTTCTATATTTAGAATATAGTTCGCGATATTCTAATCTTATAATCATCAGAAATGTCAAGAATATGTCAAGGAAAAAACTAATATTCAACCGACACACGAGAAAAGTCACATAATTAAATGGCTTGTTGTATCTAGGATACTCATGTTTCAATGGTGTCGTATATGTAATATACTTTTAATCAGTGATCTAATCAATAAAAATAGGAAAAAATGTCTATTTACCACAGCTTTGGGTGCCCTCGCTGCTTCCCAGCGTGTCTTAGCTCGATTTCGAGTCCAGCCGGGTCCCCCTGAGAAGGGCTCGAAGAACTGGTCTAGGGTGTTGCTGATGTGTCGACCACCAATTGCATCGTCGTTGCTAAAGCCGAGGAGGTCGCAGATGGAGTGGACGAGGTCCTTCTTCACCTGGGAGTCCACGGAACAGTCGTACTTCATCGCGGGGCTGAAGTTGACCTCAAGAAGCCAGGGCTTTATGTCCGTGTCGAACATGATGTCGAAGCCGAACAATTCAAAACAGTTGGCCACCTTTGTATATATATATTAGCGGAAATAGTCACAAAAAATATAAAACATAGAAGATGATTATTGCAGATACATAATCGCAATATATATTATTTCTCTTGAAAATAATATACATTAATGTTTATTTCAGAGTTATATTAAAAAATGTTCAAGTTTGCTACGATGAAAATAATTTTATTGTTCAAAACGTATAAAGAAGCTTAATTTTCGAAAAAAATGGAGTGACTTTTGTGTTTATAGAACCCTTTGTTCCAAATTTGTTATATATAAGGAGAGTGTCTCTTTAGTTATCGCTGTCAGTCACAGTATATAATAACGCATCTGCGCTTGTACAGTAAATAATTAATATCTATGCTATTAAACAAAATTATCCAGCTTTAAGCATAATTTCTGAGTTACATTTTCAAAAAAGTTCGATGTTTTGGAAGTCATAATTTCTTAAGTAGTAAACAATTTTAAAGCTGTTAAGATATGTGTATTGATTTTTTGCAACTCCGAATTGCATTCGAATTATTCGATTACAAATTTAAATTCACTACTCGTAAATACTCAAACGAAGTTTCTCCATGGTAATCAAATTCATTTATTGAAATGTAACAAAGTTCTTAAAAAATTATGAATATCAAATAATATTTACATTATATTAACATATATATTAACATTTATATCCATAATAGAATTGCTATTCATAATATCAAATATTAAGAACTTCGTATTTAAATGGTTAAACATAGTATGTAAATACTTGAAAACATTAAATATTTTATACTGAGGTAAAAGGTATTTAAAATAAATACATTTCTAAAAAATCCGATGCAAATCGTTTAATAATTTCGCTTCTGAAACATTCTGCAATAATCAGCTCTGATATTTGCAAGAAATATACTTTGTGAATGTATGTGCATATAAACCAAAGACCATACTCTTGTATGTTCAGTAAGAATAAAATATCTAAAATGTCATTTATAAAAATTGTTAAGACTAATTTTTAAGTTAATTGCTGATTTGCGTTACACTAAATAAAATTCAAATATTACAAGTATATTGTAAAAGTAAGGAGATTGATAAGTATGCACAAAGAATGATGTTATTTTAGTACCTTTGGAATAGATGCCGCTTGACTGAGAATGGTGAGGTTAATTATGGTGATGATTTCTGCCCAGAGCTTCCGATCGTTGATTTCCTTCTGATATAAGTAATAGCGGAGTTGGGCTAAGCTCCATTTGCATCCAGCTCCAATGCCAACCTGTCAGTGGGTCAAAAGTAAAAAACGTTCCTAATATAAGGAATAAAATAATTATCGTAATAATATTATTATACAATTTCTTGACAAAAAATAAAAATGCACGTTGTATTTTAGTAAACGTACATATTATGCAGATGTTAGTTTTAAAATATTGTAAGTTGTTGAATTTTATTTAAAAATTATAGTACTTAAAAAGTTGCGATGGTTTGCCTAAAAAACATAAAACAATAAATAATTTTAATAAAACTAAGACTACTTAAAATGTTAAAGTAATTTTATTGAAACGACTACCAAGCTTTCGAGATCTCCTATCTCATTATCAAGATATCTATTCTTTTTCGAACAGTATATAATAGTAGGTATATGTTACATCTTAGAATATTGAATAATATATTAAATAATAGGAAGAAAACAAAAATTTACTTAAGGTATTTACATAAGCCTAATAAATAAATCCAACTGAATACTTTTAAAGCAATATGTAATTAATAAGATAAAAGTGCCAAAATCTATTTTAATTTAACGTCACGCCATGAAAAACAATAAAAATAAAAGAGAAAACATTACAAAAATGTCAAATTGTGGCTGTCAGTCCAATAAATTATTTAGCTTTACTACTAATAAACAAAAGCTATGCCTATTTGACGCAATCTATGCACTAGCCTGAATTATATATATCAAAACAAATAGATCGGTAATATTATTAATTATTACATTTATAGAAAACATGGCGGGAGAGGACGGTAGGGGCAGTGCCATAGTGACTTTTGTATTATTTAAATAGACTAAAAACGAGAGATGATTGGAATCTTTCATCAATTTCACCACAGATCTTTCCAGTTATTTGGAAAATGTAGCAAATGGTAGCAATACTATACTGGAGGATACTGCAGATACCATTTGATCACCAGAACGTTACCGAAGTTACTCTTTACTTACAATACCAAGTTAGAGAGAATGAATACGTAATCTTGTAGCTTTGTTTCCCTCATTACCATATTAGCATTAGTATAAGAGTACTAATGGGAGGACGGACTAATTATAATAGGCAAAGCAGCGACAAAAAGTAATTCTACTTACTTAATGATATGGGCAACGGATTAATAGACATTTAATACATATCAATGTAATGCATTGGAGAAAGTATCCAGATACAATCAGGAGCAGTTATACAACAGCAATGAATTAATTCATTTCACTGAACTATGTAGTTGTTCGCAGCTAATACAATAATTAGATAGTAAATAGCCTTAAAAACAATTTATTATAACTGACACACAAAAAACAAGATATAATAATCAAAATTAGGCACTTCGGAACATTGGTAATTTCATAATTAGGGTACAACTATAATTATTACATAGTGCTATTGACATAAGATGTAAATTAAAATTATTTCAAAAATATTTCACATAAATAAAAAGTTTTAAAATATACTACATAGAAAAAATATGATACAGAAATAGCGGAGCAGAATTATGTTATCAGAATAACTAAAATCACTTATCAAGGAAAAGAGTTGTAATTTCAAAAACTATTCATGATCATATTGTGGGAGTAAATGTATAAATTTACAAGTAATGAGAATGCAATACTTAGAGATATAAAATATAGACATTTAATAAACATAGAGTTATTATAACACAGATATATCGGGCTAAACACATATATTATATTATATTATATAGATTAACTACAGTAACTCTATAATTGTTTTTTTTAAGTATATGTATCTATATCTACATGTATTATGGAGTAATTATATCTAATCTATATCAATGGTAATAATGTCTTTAATATAATGTATTTCATCTATAAGTCTAAAATAAACGTACTTATGTTACAGTTTATCATGGTCGCAAGAGTTCAAAAATGCATAAATAAAGAAAAGTCATCGCTACTAATATGAAAGTATATAATAAAGATATATATTATATACGATAATTATAATACAATATTGTAATTATATTTTAAATCCCTTGTTTTAAGTAGGACATTTGATTTATGATATTTATACGTAGTATATATATTTATACATAGGTGTATGTATAGTGTACTAACGAAATAATATAAATATTTTATTGCACTACGTTCGTATATTTTACAAAATTTCACCTTAAACCTAAAAACGGAATTCAGTCAATAAATTAATAATATTGTTAACCCACCTTTTTCGTTGAGTAAGACGGGCCAAACTTGTTAATTGAAGTGTTGGTAAGATGCGAGTAGACATTGTCTAGACTCGACAGGTCGAAACGCTCCGTCGAGAAGCGGACGATCCCATCATTGAGCAGGTAGACCACGAGGGGGCGATAGCTCACTACGACCGCGTAGAGGCGCAAGTCGAACTTATAGCCTGAGATGAGAAAAGGGTTAGTGATGTAGCGCTGGACCACAGACTTTGTCCCATATCGCAACTGGCCCAGTTGGTTCAGAAGGAAGATACCCCGACCTCGAGACATCTCTGCTGGCTTGTAGATCCAAATGTTGTTGCGTCGGATCGACTCGTCTTCCTCGATTAGACGAAATGTGTCCTAGGTTGGAGTAATTTGAACAAGGGTATGGTGCAAAATATTAAAAATGCAATAATTGATTTTCAAAAATTCTGATTTTCTAATTTGAAACTATGTACAGATGACAACACAAAGTGAGAAAGTGGCAAAACTATAAATTGTAGGAAGTACAAGCGTAAACATAGTAAAACAAAAAATAAATAAAAGTAATTCATTTAAAAATGTTTTTTTCAAAATTGCAACGAAGCTTGAATGATAGAGATATACTATTCCTAAAATGTTTATTGTAACAAGCCTATAATAGGCTAACAAACCTGTAACCATATATAGAAATATTAACGTTTGTCATGATGTATTATGCATTTCTAAAGTACAGCATATAACAATTAATGTGAACATATCAAAATGTAAATAAATAATAACAATAGAATATTATACAATAAAAATATTTACGAAAATAAAAGTTAGGCAGGGAGATAGAAAATGTCAATGTTATGGATAGCAAAAGTTAGGTCTAATATGATGTGAAGAAGTTCATTAATGAATGAATTAATGTTATAATATAGGAGAAACAGAATAAAATATACCTAAGTGATAGGAACAACACATAGAATCAGATCGTGTAAGACAAGTTAACAAGTATTTTGTTCCCCTGCACACTTGTGCCGGGTTACTAATATATATGTATGAGTCTGTCTAAAATTAACGCTGCAAAAATTGATCAAAAGACAAAAAAATAAACATCATTATAAACTACATCAATAAATTTGTATAATTATCTATATAGATTGTTTAAATTGCTTCAATCTACATGTTTCAAAAAGTTTTATTGGTTTTATGAAAAATTAGTCTATATAAATTATTTTAAATTTCGGATGTAACAAAAATGACATTATTCTATTTATTTATTTTTATATTTTTAAATAAAAAATATAGTTGGTTAATAAGCTATTTAGAAAAATAGTAAATCCAAGTAATTAAATAAACAACTATATTGTTTAACTTAATTATTTATTCATAAAAATATATTTGTAACAAAAAAAAATTACTAATTAAGAAATAATTTTCAATATTATATAATTTAATACTATTATTATTTAATATAGAACATTTTCAATTATCGTATGATTCAATTTTAAGTATAAATACCTACAGATTTATTAATCATGAAGAAATTAAGTTAGACCTAAAAAAACGACATGACTTGTTGCAACGTTAATTTTAGACAAACTCATATATAAATCACTAAAGTAAGCTAGCTCAGAGTGGTGAGCTCCGATTGGGCCCTTAGCCCGACACACCATAATAAAAACTTTTTTTTAATTTTAAACATTGCAAAAATCTACGATATTTTAATACAGACTTCTAGATTAGTATATTATATAATTAATATTATACGCATCTAATATATTTTTTATAATGTAGATGAAGAAAGATTTCCAAGACTTTGGAAACTTGGATTTGAATTTATTCACCTTAAATAATCTTTCTTCCCGTGGCAGATGAAATGTCTCCGGCGTGAAGTTGAAAACATCGTTGTAGATGCCTCTCATTCGGCGCATATTTCTTGATAAACCATCCTTCGATGTGATATCATTGATGCCGCCTTTCGCTTTTGGGTGGTGATTTAATCGCTGCCACGGTTTTATCTGGAAAGTCAAAACACCTTTTTATAAAAACTAGGTACACGTGGCGATAAAATATGTACCAATTATATCTATACCTGTGCATAATTGTTAGCTCGAAATTGGGAGCCCTTCCACCACAAATTCCATTCGTGTTCTCGGTGGATCTCGGGCTGGAACTCTTGCATTCCACGCTCCGTGAAGACATCACGTACCAACTCCGGGCCGCTTCCCTCATCCTCGTTAAATCGGAATATGAAGGCTGGCTCCTCCGTTGATCCCGGATCGTGTGGAAAGTTAGTGAAGCAGAGTGCGTGTGACATCTAGGCTAATCCGCATTGACAAAGTTTGTACACAACGCGTGGAAAACATCTGAAATTTTTTTTTTATGTATAAAGTTCGCAGTTAGCTCTAAATAAACTATTGACAAGGCCCAAAACATTCTATCGTTCAATATAATCAAACTGTTTAATCTTTTGCAGAATGAAGTTTTATTTTCAAGATAATATCTTTGTTATTTAAAAAAATCATAAATACCATAAATGATTTTCATTCATCGTAATATATATTACAATATCAAATAACAATTAAAGTAATTGATATATTGAAAATGATTTATAAATCCAAATAAAAATAAAAGTCAAAAGTTTTTTCATCCAAATATATTTAAATATATTTGGATGAAAAAACGTTTGACTTTTATTTGAACTATTAAAGTTTATCACGGATATGTAAATTGTTCGTAATATATTAAACATTAATCAATATAATCATTAATAAATAGAATATATAGAGAACAAAAACAAATGCTGGTATCTTTCGTAAATAGATAAGTATTAAACAATGAAAATTTACTGGTATTATACTGCTGTCCAAATGAAACTATTCGAACTACCAATAGCTCATTATTTTTATGTATTGACAAATTGAAAAATATTTAAAATGATTTCTAAAGATAACGTTCTAAGGGACAAGTGCATGCTTACACAGATTATTTTTCAACAAGAGGGTATATTATAACAACTCAAAACTTTCACAAAATATGATATGTTTAAAACCAATTAATTTTAAGATCTAAACGTGCATGCATAAATTTAACTAGAAAATCAAAATGTACAAAAATGTTAATTAACAATAATAATAATAAACAATAATACTTGTTTAAAAAAGTAATAACTTCTAATGAAAAATAACCACACAAAAACCTGATATATTAAATTTTAAAAACAATTCCAAATTGTGGTTAGTGCTTAAAGTTAAACTATCTCCTCTAGAGTGATTTACAATCGAAGTGTAGCTATAAACTATTTTCCATGCATTGATAAGATGACAAATTAAAAATATAATCAGATTGTAAAAATTAATTCACAACAGTGATTAGATCATAGCGTTTTAAATATAAAAGTAATTTCATTTGATAAAATAGTATGGTATAGGTGGGACAGTTAATAAAACATCTAATCATGTCATAATAGGTGGTAAAGTTATGAATACATCTAATCATATCGTAATAAGTATAAAATTATGAAAACATTTAATTCTGTCATAAAAGGTGAGAAAGTTAAGAAAGCATCTAGTCGTGTGATCAATCTAATTAAAATCTGAAGTAAATATAAATTACAAATAAAGTGACATATATCTATCTATAAATTATTGATTTAAAGCAAATGATTTTTTTAATACTAATAAATGTATTAATAAATATAAAGCAATATATATATATTCATAAAATATTCCAGTATAATGTTATAATATTACTATTTAAAATATACTTATATAAAATTCTTCTTGGTTTAAAAAATATATTTAAAACATTATTTTTAGATTATATTTATATTTGAAAATAGTTAAACTTAATATTATTGTATTACTTTACATAAAGATAACATAAAAATGACAACCCAAAGTTAACTTAAACATAAATATAGAATGTTCCAGTAGTGTCTGCCCAATATATAATAAATATTAAGTAGATATTTAATTAATTTTAAATGATTTAATGAAATTTTAAATTATGATTAAAAAAATAATTGAAATAATTATACAATATATAATTTTGTATAAAATATATAATAAAATATATCAGAACTATACTCTGCTTCTTTATTCAGAATTTTTTAATGTGGTTAATTTTAATATAGTGCTAATTATGCCTAAAACCCTGGTTTTATTTTTTATATTATAGATTTATTTGTAATTGTTTAAGTAAGGATATTAATATATAACAGAGGGGTAATATTTGAATTTGAATTTAGTAAGTGTAAATTTGTCTTAATACACAATTTAAGAAAAATAAAATAAATAAATTTGGAAAAAAATTATAACATGCACCATATTATTTCAATTATTTTTTTATAAGGTCACATTTATGTATACACACATTAAATGAGAATTATAACTCAAGTGTTCTGTGTTTTATTTTTCAATAGTAGAAATAATATGTCTTTGATTTTAATATACAAACTACCTATATATTTAATAGGAACTTGTGCAAAGCCAGTTTGGATGAAGCTGTAAGAATAAATAGGGGACAAGACATATAATATGTAATGTGAAAGTATTCTAATAAAGTTGCCCTTTCTAATGAATTCTAAAAATGTATAGAAAGATCTGAAATTGTGTAAATTCCAAAATGTGCAAAATATTATTTTTAATTTAATAATTATAAATATGCAAGACATAATAATAACCAGCTATATTGATAAACAAATTACTAAGTACAGTTAAATTAAAATAAAACATACTTAGACATGTTTGTTAATATCCATGAATATCAGTGGTACGACCAGGATATTAAAAATAGGGTTCACTTAACTGAAGTTGATATATTTTGGATGATAAAGGTCTAATTTAGTAATCATATTTTGTTTGATTTTCAATTAATTTAATAAAAAATAACCTATATAAAAATAATATAATATTTTACAAACCCTTTTGTTATGTGTTATTGTTACATTAATAAACATTTAGTATCCCCAATTATACAGGTTAAGGCGATGTTATGCCCGAGCCAAAACGACGTTAATAAGAACTTGTGCAAAGCCAGTTTGGATGAAGCTGTAAGAATAAGCCAAAGTTCCACGAAACTACTGAACCGATCATCTGCCCCAGCCAAATATATTATCTACATACACAATACTAGGTTGTCACCGATTTTCAACAAAATCCGTTATGTATTGCACCCTC
>JAYRBW010142789.1:0-14954 GCA_036023295.1 Invenusta paracnida | reverse complement strand
TTAATAATATACTACTCAACACTTTTCATGGGAATAAAGTAGTATGTTACCTTAAATCAGGGAGGCAATTTTTTAAAAGCATTTTAAAATTAAATTCCAAATCTATATGGTCGAATTACCTTGTCTGTAAAGTTTCATAGATGTATACATTCAAATGCGCTGAGTGAACTCTCTTGATATTATTACTCGATGGGTACAAGAGCACAATATGTTACAGTTGGGTACTGCGATGTGAATACTACTTATGAATGGAGAGACAAATTACACAATAAAGGTTGTGAAAAAGAGCTGTGCCATCAAAGTAGATAAATGTTAACATAAGTTTACAGATTATTGGAGAGAAAAAAGTTCTTTTCTACTTTGAATTAATTTAATTAGTAATGCCCCATACACACATATTGTTGCTGAAATGTAAACAAGAAAATAACAAGGCAACAATCCAAATATTCAATATAATCGATACAGAAATAATATATTATATAATAATATTATCCTAATCGGCGCTAGAATTCCTGTGTCCCAACACTCATCTATATTACCAATTAATCATGTAAATATGCGAGTATCAATAATCTCAGCTACCGCATCGTCCCCTCAAAACCACGTGCGCGCCTTGGATCAATAATTAAAGTTAAAGACATTAAGCTATAAGTAGATTAGAAACGATCCCATAGAAGGCCAGAAATATGGCAATATTGACTACCAGTCCAACCCATTCCAAGATGCAACAGTATTCAATTGAACCATTAATCTGCCCTTACCAGTTTTCACGATGTTGACAAAACTACATTTGGCCATTCATTTTGGCACGCGTGAGAATATTAAAGTATATTCCAGAAACAGTAAATTGCTGTTTCAAGCGGTAAACAAGTGAAGTCAACTTTTATTCCCTCTAGCATTTCGACGTGAAAGTTCCCCGCGTGTGGCGGCTAACTAAACAAGCCTGAGGCATTCACGGATTCATTCGATACCTGTAAACTAGCTCCCTAAATGATCAAACTACCGCCTTGAGACTTAAAATAAATAAAAACAGAAATGTTTTAATAGAATTTCCCCTAACAAGCTGTAAATAATTTGTAATTCTGTAACATTAATGAATTAAGAATAAAACGACTTACAGTCTTCCCCCCCTCCCATCCAGTGTACACAGTCAACTTACCAGGCGTGGCGATCCTGTTTCGCTTCTCCCTGAAGCGTTCTCTGGCTGAGGACCTCTTTGTTGGAGAAGAAACTTCACTGACCTCCTGCAACGTAGAAAGAGAGTGAGAGAGAGAGTGAGAGAGAAGAGAGAGAGAGAGAGAGAGAGAGAGAGAGAGTTCTATAGAGTAATTCCTTCTGGTCCAAAATATTTCTCGTTTTATTGCCCCTTGTACACTATAGGGGTGTGTATGTACACCATTTAATTATATGTTGATGTGCAAGGTAAAAAAGCCCTCAAATCTAAGCGATGCTAATTGCTATATTATAATCGATAGAAGGAGCTTACAAACTAATTATGGACTTTAAAATCTACCAACAAGAATGCATAGGCATTGATTTAAGTTCACTAGCCTTGTAACTTTACTCTAGAATAAGTATTTAGGAGCACGCATAATATAAGCGTTATACATAATATTATATCTTAATAAGCACAAACTACTCGACTATGAATATTTTAAAAGTGTACGAAAACAATTTAGTCAGTATCCTACAATATGAAACACGTACGATAATTGCAACTGACTTAAAATATCGAAATAATCCCATAAAATATCCTAGCCAGTACTTCAAACTATTTGAGTAAGTCGGGTTTAGTGAATTGAGAGTTCTCAGGATATTAAAAACATGGATAAGCTCGTATAAATGCGGATCAAAGCCCACGAAAACGAGATCTTCCGAAGCCCGATAACTCACACTGAGAGCTGCAGATGAGGAGGGCTCATCATGACTGTGTCGAGTGGGCCTCCCACCAATCCGATTACCACCGTCGCCGTTTCCATTGACAGCAGAGGAGGGAGACGCAGAGGGGACAGCCGAAGCACTTGAAGGTCGCTGGAGGAAGCGCGGTGTGGCCTTCTTCTTGGGACCAGGGCACCTCGCCGCGTTTGATGCCTCTGCCTCCTTGGCCACTTGTTGCTCCAATTCTGTGGGCTGTTGGGGAGTCTGAGGCTGCGCCAGGAGAGGCGATTGGGGAGGCAGGAGTTGGGGAGAAGGAGGAACGGCGCGGGACTTTGGCTGCAGGATTTGTAGCTGTTGGGGGGTGAAAGTGTCAAGGTCAAAGAACACTGGAGGTCTACAGGTTTAGGGCAAGTGACGACTTCAATGATAGTCCCGCAGTTAGTACCCTCCAGCTACAAGGAACGAGGTGCCAACATTGACCCCCCTATAGTCCCGCAGTTAGCACCCTCCAGCTACAAGGAACGAGGTACCAACATTGACCCCCTATAGTCCCGTACCAAATTGTCAAGATCATTGTTCGTTTAGCTACCGTTAATGAACTTATAATAAGACATAATATTGTTCCGTCATCGAGTGACCGTCTGTGAGGTCAACCACTCACCTTGTGCTGGCGCATGAGGGTTTCGATCCAGCTGGCATTTGGCGCCGAGCAGAGAGGATAAGCGGTCAAGTCCGGTTTGTCCATCTCGATCTCCAGAAGAAGAGGCGCCACCTTCACACCCTTGGCCTCCACGGAGAGGTGTGTGCTGTAGACAGCGAAGAGCAAGCAAGGAGATGAGGAGCATAATCCTGTGCTATTGACGACAGCTGCAGTATTTTAAACGCATACTACTAAGAGTAGTCTACCCAACAAAACACTTACAATTGTAATGACCCATTTTTAAAGAGGGCGATGATAAGGTTTGTAGTGGCCACGATATTCTACTTACAGCTCTGTAGCAACGTCTTTATTCTACTTATATCTCTGTATTGTCGACTCTATTCTACCTATAGCTCTGTGGTGTCGACTCTATTCTACCTATATCTCTGTGGTGTCGCCTCTATTCTACCTATATCTCTGTGGTGTCGCCTCTATTCTACTTATAGCTCTGTGGTGTCCACTCTATTCTACTTATATCTCTGTGGTGTCGCCTCTATTCTACTTATATCTCTGTGGAGTCGCTTCTATTCTACTTATAACTCTGTGGAGTCGCTTCTACTTGCAGCCTCAGACAATGACAACACTCACCTGGTGAAGGCGGTAAAGTCCACCGGCTTCATCCTCGCACACTCAGCAAGCGAGGGCCAACTGAGGAAGAGGCGCTGTCCAATCAGGCTCGTCACATCCGACTGTGCTGACCCGCCGTCGCCTCTCCCCTTCTCTGTTGAGGGTGCCGGTTTATTGCCGTTGGGAGTGGAGGGGAGTGCAGCGTCGGACGGTGACTCATTGGTCGGGGCTCTGGCTGGATGGTACTTCTGGGGCTGGATCACCGAGAGGCTCTCGAACATGAAACTGACCAAGAGGGAGTTGCCATAGATACCCAACTTACAATCTCTCCCACAAATTCCAACGACATAAAGCTTTAGGTATGTCGAACACTTTTGTCTCGGTGGTAACTAAGCAGAGCGGACGCTTTGTCCTATCTCCAATAGCAACGGGGTCATTTAAGGTTAAAAATTGGCGATTTAAATAAATATTAAAAAGCCAGCATTTGAGCATAGAAATTATCCCGAAGTTATTTCTGAGCATATTTTGCTTTCATGAAAGCCTTACTAATAACTGTTATTTTTAAGTTTGAGAAGTTAATTAAATTAGAAATCATGTTTATAATTTTTAGCCCGTTCCGAAGAGTCCATTCAGGAATCCTATTTAATGGCTGTTTTTAAATAAACCCTTAATCTTTTGTCGCCTGGCTATGTCTAAGTTAATGAATTTGATAATTAATGCGTGTTGCAATAATATGATGCAATAAGTACTTCACACAGTATCTGTTAAATCGTAGTTAATAATAAATAAACTTTAGCCTGGCAAGATGCATAAATCGGTTTCCCAGCTGCACAGGCCAAAAAATAAATAATTTGTTCTCATTTCGCAGTCAAATATATTGTAAATGATAAAATCAGTGTTTCCTCGACATTATTTGGTGTTCTTCTGAGGACTACATTTTTATTCACAAATAATTGAACATAAATAATTTCTTACGATTTATAAAAAAATGGAATAAGTGTGTTTTTAAATGTAAATCAAATTTTATTACAATCTATATGATAATATAGCAAACTACTTTCAAACAAAATAAAAGCAAAATGAAATCAACTGAATATCGGAATTTAGATGACAAAATGCTTGGTTCCAGAAAAAATCGCCATACCTCATAAACTTCTCACTGGCATTGAAGAGGCGGTCATTGGCATGGCAACCAATAGCGCGGCTCGTGTCATTGAAGACAAGGCACTCATCATCCTGGAGGATCATTTTCTCCTGTGACAACCAGATGAAGCCGTGTAGCACACCCCCTGCTCGCCTGCCCGTACCCCCACCACTGCTGCTGCCAGGTGACGGTGGCGTATTGGCAGTACTGGGAGAGGGGTTAGGCGGCGAGGAACGAGGACCCGTGAGAATTAGTTTGATGTGAGGGAGAGCAGAGCCCTGGCCACGAAAGGGATAGGGGCAGTCAGTCTCGCGGCCCGAGAGATGGAAATTGGCAAAGATCTGACGAGACAGGAGAGGAGAAGAGAGGAGAGGAGAGGAGAGGAGAGAAATAAAATACTAGTTCTATTTATACCTATTTTGTCTTCTTTCCTCCTTTCTAATTTAAAACATTATTTTTTAACATAATTTCGACTTGCAAAATAGGAGAATAGGTATAACACAATCTAAATGGAAACAGTATATGATATAAACAAGTCAAACTCATCGATTAAATTGTAATAGGTACAGAGAGACTGGAAGGACGGTTTATACTGATAGTAATTATTTATAGTGCAAAGATGCAAACCACAGGAAAATCTGAATTTATGAACAATTGAAAAATAAACATTCTAATGTAAACGAATACAGATATATGCAGCATAATATGCAGACCAATATAGTTTGTATATATATATGATAAAATAAGAAGATTACTGAGAGTATGATAAGTACGTACAATGTTTTAGTTAGAACGTGAAAAATCTAGTTAGGTGATTCTACCAAAATAGGCGAAAGGCACTGATCAAACGTTACAGCGCTAGTACAATATAATATACTTTATATTACTCTGTTTACTGTATTCTGTCAATCAAACCTTAAAATTGAGTTTTATTTGCAACATTGATAATCATAAATGTCAAGCACTACGGAGAATAATGTTTACAGATTCTATATTAACGAACGATGTACTTAATGTGTATACCTTCCTGAAATAATTATTTTAGTCACAAAACGTTTTATCGTTGCTTAATACTATCCAATAATATAAATGTTACAACGATGTTACTATAAATAGCTGTTTCAATTTTAGAAGAATGTTACATAAATTTAACAGGTCATATTTGCTACTTAAAAATGCTTGAAAATTAGGCTGATGTAAAATAAGTCAACCAAATGTGGAAACCAAAAACTTCAAATATGAATAAAGGAAAATCAATTTAAACTGAGAAAGGCTAGTAAGGAGTCATTATCATAATATATTATAATTATACCATAACTTAAAACAATACTCAATTTAATAATAATTATTATTTTTAGATTTTTATATAGTGCCGCAAATTGCTTACAATGTCAGCAGCACTAAAACACAAAATTTACATTTTAAACAATACCATAACGAAAAAAACGATCGTTATTATTTATACAAAAGAAAAACATTAAGAATATGAAGCTACAATATAAGACAGAAAAGTTAGTTTCACGAACTAACAGAAATATTCAAGTAAGCCAATAATAACATTATTAAATGCAACATTGCAAAATGCTAAATATACTACACTCTGATCCAAATAAAGCTACTTTCATCAACCAACATAATAACGAAACATAAAATCACACAAAGAAATACATTTTGAGTTTAGCTTTAAATTTAGAAAATTCCCTGATGTCCCTAAGCTCACGAGGGAGAACATTCCATAACTGTGGGGCAGCAACCGTCAGAGCACGGTACCCATGACGCCGAGTTATGTGAAGGTTTTGAGTAAGTGTAATAACACTCGATTGCCTTGTAGTACAACCAGGCCAGGGTTATTGATTTCTACAAGCTGCTGAATATATAATGCTGCACAGTTTTGTTGATGCCAGGGTTATAAACTGTATTCTTTTTGTAATAGCCGAAGCCAATGTAATTGCTTTTAAGGAATTGAGCAGATGGAGTAAGCCAAGGTTTTCTGGCAAAGTTGTGCACACGCTGTAGTTTTTGTAGTAGATTCTGAGGAAGATTTATTAGAATACTATCACAAAATCGAGTTGAGACAAGATATTGTGTACAGTCATTGGGCTGAAAACGAGAAATACTCCTCATCTGACGTATCCAAAAGTAGCAAGATTTACAAATGTCTACGATATGATCACGGAAGGAAAGAGAAGAGTCGAAAGGCACACCAAGATTACTGGCGGAGTTAAGAGCTATGAGATCGCGCCCATTAAAAAGTACCGTGTATAGTGGGAGCATCAGAAAGTGGATGTAAGGAGTGTACAATGGGATTGGTTTTAGATGGATTTAACTTTAATTTGTTAAAAGACATCCGCAACCATTGATTTGGTTTATTTGTTCTTTGTTGCGATCAATTTCATGTCAGATTTGGGAATCCTCAGCATAATACAGAGATGGTATTCAAGGCCAAATGATAAGAATACGTTTAGCAAGTGGTGTGGTGTATGCTGTGAATAAAGGCGGACTCAAAGACACTGCCTTGGGGAATTCCATAAATAAGATCACGTGACCTATGTGCACTGAAAAGTGTCGACTAGAAACTTAGTCATTAATCATATTGAGGGCATTGCCCTGAACCCCAAACCAGTTACTTAGTGTGGATAAAAGAATTGAGTGATCGATCGTGTCAAAAGCTGCAGATAAACCCAAGAGAACTAATATAGTACAGACATGTCAGAATACTGTCAGTTAAGGTTACACGAAGCAATTTAATCCTTACATTCACATAATAGGTACATAATACATAGTACAAAATAGTTAAATAATGAAAGTAAAATTCTAGAATAATCGTTCACAACATCGTCCTGTGAATCTGTGAGATTCATGACCTTTAGTAGTAATAAAATGTGTCCTTAAAGGAACCCTCATTCGCACCAGCTTGATAGAGTACAAAGCCCGCGTTAAGCTGCATGATAAGTGGAACTATACAGGTAGACTACAGTCTATATATGTATGTATGTATGTATTATATCTAGACCAAAATGAAAAGTCATAAAACTGGATTTATTACGAAATATCTGAATAGCAACGATGTCCACACATTTTGATTTCTTTTTTATTTAGTGCTATTGAATTGTCGTTTATACAAATATGAAATAAGTGGCATCAATGCGAATGAATGGATGCACCAGACTCCAATAAAATCTCGAATCACGCAGTGGAAATGGCAAGAGAGGTGAACGTTTCCTATTGTATCCATTATTCCACCCTTCAAATATTCACAAATGTGATTATATAAACTTGTGTAATTCATATTTAAAAAGAAGAAATAGCATACTACTTTTGGCCGACACAGTAAAATCAGTAGTCTAATTTGTTGCGTATTTCATCTCTTTGCACCGCCATATTATGCAGCACATAATTCCCCCCCCCCCCCCAGTTAGGCATTTCCCTGAATGACGGGCAAGAATTTGACTGTGTCAGGTCAAAATTAGGGCATTATAACACAGAAAAGCGCTCTGTCATTTATGAAATGAGACTTGTCTCATGAGTGAGAGATCCTATCAACAATAATTGTCTTTTCGTAACAATAATAATATATAGCTTATGTTTTATATCTTTCAATAATAAAATGGAATAAAACACTTTAAACGCGAATCACAAAGAAATAATATTAAAACAGATGTATGGGACTTCATTTGTTAAGTGCACAAACATGTTAGTTACACAAATATTACAGACGAAGGGCAAAATTTGAGGCTTCCATGATCTTAATTAAATACACAAACAGACATTTTCCAGTCCACAGAAGGGAACACACAACTAGAACACATATATGTGATCAGGAGAGTGGCGTGGAGGAGCCGGGAGGGGTGAAGGAGACAGTAGAACGTGCTTTTCCTATCAAACAAGGTGATTACTTAGTAAACAATCTCATAAAGAAAAAGAATCGAATCAGCCAACAGATGTCGACCGTACACGATTACATGGATAAAATTACACCAGGATTTGTGGCTTTACAAGGTTGACAGATGTCCCTGACACCTGTCATGTCTTTACTCTTCAAGTTTTAATTAAGGAGCCCAATAATGGAGGAGATAAAATAACCAACTAACATTCATTTATAGCAATACACCGCGATTTAATGATTTAATTGTTTTTTACAAAGCACGTTTGAAATTCAACGCCAAGAAAAAAATCGATGAATTTTTATATTTACTTAAAAGTGCCTTAAAAGAGAACTATAGTAAGTAGTGATAACTATATATATTCACTTGTTCTAAGTTAACTACTGGTAAGCTTTATTAAATACCCATTTCCATATCCTATAAAATATCAATTTACAAACATATATATATATATAAATATTTGGTATAACAAATAATAGGTATAAAACTATTCCAGTTTTTTCAAAATGAAATAATTCCAATACTTTGGCATATTAAACTAAATACTGAAATGCCCACAATAAACGTATTTTCTGACAGATAATTACCGATACTATCGTGAAAATGTCGTGTTAATTGGCATTTTTAGATTAGAAAACGTCGGAGAGAAATTATTTGGAGAAAACTTGGTCGTTCAGAACAATGCTTAAGAGATTACACAGAATACTGTTGTAGAACCGGTCAATTAATTAATCGCATATCTTTCATGGCAACCAGTGACCTTGAATCTTTGAGGTCACTATCGAAGCCGTTTAATCGTATATCTCCCATAGCAACGGGGGTTATTTAAGGTCGCTGATCATAATATAGCCGTTTGAAAGACACTTTCTCTAAATCTCACTAATCAATACACGAGAAAAGGCTAAATTCATATACACAATACCAAACAATCCTCCATTTATGACGACCTTAAATTAATTGGCATTTCATTTCCACATGGAATAGACAAGCATACCTACACTGTTATACATTAGGAGAGAATTAAATGGCAAAAAAGAGCCAAAGATATTTTCCAAGGAATTTCTGCTAAACAATAGAGAGAGTATTTCTATGCACCTATAATACCTGGTTACATATATGCATTAATAATGGGTTACAGAACAAAACCACTTCAATATAAATATAACGGCAAAAGATGTATTGTTGAAGGTAGTGTGTACGTACATAATAGGAAAGTGGTGGGTTTCTGCTATGATGAAGCACCATTGTCTGTGAGTAAACCCTCATATATGTGTATGTATATGTATATTATTACTAGGAACAATCATGAACACTGCGCTATGAATTAGTAATGGACCGAGCTCTACCATATTATGTACCTGTTGTCGCACAAGGCTCCATTATAATAAACTAAGCTATGGACTTCAGTAAGCGCAGTGTATCTGCGTTAAGTTGAGGGATGTGTCGAGAAGTGTGCAATATGTAATACAATAAGCAAACAAACAAGTTTAATAAAAATACTAAATAGTGGAAATACACCGCTTCCAATTTTTAAAAGTATACATTTGTTATAAATCCATAAAGCTTAATTTAATTATATTGCATTAAACAAATTTGGCAACTAGTTATCCTGTGTGTAGGCAACATTTACATATGCAATATATACAAATCTTCTTTACTTTTATAACTCGTCGTACTTACATAATTATGTTTCAATTGTTTAGAGTACGCATTTTTTAACACAAATTTATAAGAAAAAAAGCCTCTTTACTAAACTTGTAATTTTAAAAACGTGTCAATCACCGCATACCCAAATGCCAGATACGGTTTGCTCTTTTATGGAGCTCATCAGTGACATGCAGAGTATCGAACCGGGGTGCTCACGATTACAATATAAAACACTGTAACTGCTTGACCACAGGAGCTCTATGTGGAGCTCATCAGTGACATGCAGAGTATCAAACCGGGGTGCTCACGATTACAATGCGAACACTGTAACCACCTGACCACAGGAGCTCTATGTGGAGCTCATCAGTGACACGTCGAGTATCGAACCGGGGTCCTTACGATTACAGTGCGAAAACTATAACCGCTCGACCACCGGAGCTCGATTGATTGGCAAGGAAGACTTGCTAGACATTATGGCTAGTCCGTATCAAATGAACTATATTAGAATGAAGATAAATTAATTTCCAGGCATGTATGTATATAGCCGGCCATTTATATTCTATTTTGTGTAAAATTCAGCTGTTTCCGCAAATTTTACTTAAAATAACGGGTTAAAAATTTGAATATCACACACATTTCATGTTACAGAAATATTTCCCTAGATATCCAAATAAAACCATTGAAATTTATGTTGAAACTCAAATATTGGCGATTAAAAATAGACCATTGTATCTATCGGGATACGAGTGTTTGAAATATAGATACTTTCTATTTTATGTAAAGCCTTTGTTAAGTAGAGATCCCGATATCTAGGCTATATATGATATATATACTTCTTTCGACTCAATCGATGACAAGAATTTCGAAAAAAAGTAAGTTACAGACAACGCCCTTTTCAAAGGAAGGTTTGATAAAACAGAACTTCATTTATCGCAATAGAATACAGTTAAACAGTGCAAAACATAGTTTTCCTTTCAATATGCAAAAGAAAGTAAACACAGCCGAACGTCTTCCTAGAAAAGTCCCGCATAAAAGAGCTCATTAAGCTCTACACAGCTATAGAGTGAAATATGAAGTGTCGCCATCAGTTTCTATGACAGAAATTAACGATGACAATGAAGAGTAGGAATTTGGCAAATTGATAATAAATCTAAAGTGCAGAGGTCAATTATTTGAGGCGATAGCAATTTGACAGGTACTTCTAAAACAGAGAGCTAGTATTGTTTCTATTTTGAGAATAGGGGTGGAAATCAACTTCATGGACACTTCAGCGGTAAACCTAATTAACGTTGTTTTATGTTTAAATTCTTATCAACCCAGTTAACACACAAAACTATCAATAATGAAGGCCGCCGACCTTGAAGGAACGTGTCACGTAACATTTAGTTCTGCAATAGATTGAGGCAAGTTTGTTTGACAATTATTATTATTTTTTAAAGAAAAAGTTAAATTATTTCCTATTCTCCCAAAAGAATCTTCTACCGTTTAATGGAGAATAATAATAATCTCCATTTAGTATCACACAGAGCATAACTATTAAACTGGCTACGATATATTACAGGCATAATATTCTTTATGTCGAGTAATAAATACACATGGAGGCAATTACAAACATACATTTTAGTCGAAGATGTCAGCGAACGAGTCAGCCAATCAGAGTACAGTATTTAGGCATAATGAGAATCACGTGATTCAATACGGAAACAACGACAACTAATTAGCTTGAAATTGATAAGAAATTGAAACACAGAGTTCAAAAATAAGGTCTCAACCATAATATAGTCCAAACTTGAGGGTCAAGCGGGAAAATGTTAAAGATTAAAACAATCAATAAACAGTCGTCATCGATATTGGTGGCCGTATCAATACGACAACTTTGAATCCCCTACATGTCAGTGTGTGCAGAAACGAGCTGCATATTAATAAATGACACTCAAAACTATTCCGTCAGCTGGAGATCCTTGTGCTTCTCTCAAACAGAAGTACACACGTCACACCGATTTCTTTCCATTTCTAATAAACACTCACCTTACAAATAGCCTCAATCATGGCCTTTGTCGGCTGCACACTCAGCAGAGACTGGTGCTTCCCTGACGCCCCCTCCTTCCCCGTGGCGGCACCTTTCGAGGACCCCCCGGAAGCAGCAGCGTCAGAACTCGCTCCAGCACCGCGGCAGTCGGGATTCTCGGGTGGACAGGAGCGTGCCTGACTCCGAAGCTGACACCGCGCCGCCTTCACCAACTCAATAAGGCAGCGATTCTCCAGGCCACTAGTTGAACAGTGATTGAGGACGCTCGGTTGGCCCCTCACCGCCAAAGTCCAGTGGTGCAGGGCCCCGGTGAGGTTCCCCGCGCCCGCCAACAGGTGCCCATAAAAGAGGTGGGTTATCGGCTCGTGCGAGTTCACAATCAAGGCATCCTCGACGACAATGCGGGCGTCGTCATAGCGACCCCACTTGTAGAACATGACGCCGAGATTGACGAGTGGAACGTCGCGAAACTTTGGCGGCACCGTAAACAGGGCCCGGCGTTGGCACTCGAGGCCGAAGAATATGTGTCCCTGGGCGCGCCAGTAGACGCCCGCAAGATTGAAGAGGAGCCAGTTGGGACCCAGGCGTTGCTCCATGGCGGTGAAGATGCGCTGCCCGATGTCCTCGAGCTGGGCACGAGCCTGGCGACCCAGGCGCCTCAAGTGGGGCTCCACTTCGCGGTCAAAGAACTTCTCGAGGAGGTTCACCGGCCGTGTGAGCGTGAGACGGAGCTTCATACCCTCGATGTGATCGTAGGAGAAGCGCGATGTCTCGTCGAGGCGGTTCACGTACATGCACTGGGGTGGGTGCCAGGGCAGTTCGTGCTCCTCCTCCCAGGCGATGCCCTGTGCTTCGCCCAATAGGGCCTGTACTTCGTAGCCTTTGTTCTCAGCGGGCAGGTAGACGGTGGGATAGCGACCGCGGGTTGGCAGACCTGGCACGCTGTCACATTCCTCTGCAATGCGCAAATATATATATATATATTAGCACACTTTATACGGGTAATATGTAACAAAACATTTCAAATCAAAGCATTTTTTTTACTCGCAATATGATAGATTGTGTTATTCATTACTGACAACGTTCGAACAATAAACACCAAAAAACAAACTAGTACAGTAAAGCGTAGGCGGTGAAGAACCCACCTGCACTGGGCCACGAGGCATTGAGCAAGAAATGATCCGCTGGCAGAGGAGGCGCCTCTTTGACGTACAACGGTGGACGGAAGGGCTGATTGTAGTCCACCGATCGAATGTGCTGCAGGTTCTCCAACTGGGCAGCCTTCTGTTGAAAGCGTTCCCGCTCCAGCTCCATACTGTCGCCCTCCTTGGCCATCAACTCCTCCATAACCGAGTGGTATTCGGGCGTGATCTTGGGCGAGGTGACGGTAGCCGCGGAGGCCTTCTGGACGAGGCGATGTCGCTTGCACTGCCAGCTACTCTGGCCATCGATGTCGCAGTGATTGAGCTCCTGTTCGCGCTCCATCTGCTGGTCGAAGAAGTACTCGGACTGCAGTTGGGCCTTGTGATCCGCCTCGGCCGACAAGAGTTTCAGCTTGGCGGGTTTGTACTGCTCCGCGTAGCCCTGTTTGTAGTTGAGTTGTGTTGCAAGAAAAATGGAGCAGAGAAATGAATGCAACGGGGCTACCAATCAGAAAGGAGGTCAAATAAATTAATTTAAAAGTGCTCACTTCAAACAGTTGCATGAAACATTACTTTAGAGTTAATTTGAAAGAGATAGATATAGGCGCTTATTTAAAAGAGAAATTTTTAAATAGGCACTTATTTTATATTGATCTTTTTCAATAGGCGCTTATCTTATATAGATTTTTTTAAATGGGCACTTATTTTTAAACAGACACTTATTTTGAACTAGTGTATCAATTAACCCAACATTTCTAATTAGGGATTTACTAAAACGCCAACATAATAAAACGAGAGGGAACGCAACTGACCTGATAGTGCTGCAGCTCATCCAGCGTAGTCATCAGCTTCGTCTCCTGTTCCTCCAACGTCCTCTCCAGGTCCCGATTACAGTACACCGCCAGGATCCTCTGCTCCGTGTCCCCAGTCACGTCGCTCCCGCCAAGCAGTCGGAGCATCTTCGAGTAGGCCTCGATGGACTGGTTGTGACTCCCACTCACGGCATACATGTTCCCCAGCATGAAGTAGTGGTCGGGGAAGCGCGGCGATATCGACAGCGCCGCCTGCATCACCACAGCCGCGTCCTCCGAGTGCTTGGCCATGTGCAGGACATTGGCGAGAGACACTAGCGCCACATCCGAGAGGTAGTAGGGTGAGAAATGCAGGGCCCGTCGCAGGCACTCCACAGTCCGCGGGGTCGAGCCCTTGACACGCCAGTAGAAGGCGGCCATATTAAGGAGGACCCAGGAGGTGGCATTTCGGCGTAGCGAGAGGGCAACCAGGTGTCCATACTGGTCGGGATTGTACTGCGTTGGGATGGCAACCTGGTAGAGGAAGACCTCGGGAATGCCCTCGAGCTGGGAGCGCTGTTGCATGGCGTCGAGGTGCTCGAAGGCGTAGGGCGAGAAGTCCAGCGGAACATTGACCTCGCAGAGAGGCTCGTGTAGGGTCTTAACACGCGACCATTCATGTGGCTCGATCTGCTTGATGAGGTGTTCCGCGCTGAAGAGGACAAAAGTTCACGTATAATGTAACCAAGGAAAACCTTCGGACTATGGTTGTGGCCATATTATCTCCCTTGACAACCCTGTAACTAAGAGTATAATATCGATATTTTGATCGTTATATTTGACCTTACATGACCCCCCCGTTGGCCACCAGGTGATTGGTTGCTTAGTGGCCCAAACATATACTTACTATTTGTCCAGAACACCTGTCTAGACGTCTAAAATGCGTAAATTCGAACGTTCTCATTCATTTTGACACCCTATTCTGTACTCTAAATATTTAGTCTAAGCAAGTTACATTAGGGGGCATTCATATAGTGTGCAAGCATCAAGAGGGGGGGTGGGTATAAGGCAAAATGCGTGCATTTGCGTGCAGGGGGAGGGGGGTGTAAACAAAAAGCGTGTGCACTTTTTTGGTTTAATATTAGTAATGTTATTTTGTTTAAATATACTAT
>JAYRBW010142778.1:0-14954 GCA_036023295.1 Invenusta paracnida | reverse complement strand
TTAGGTCATTATATTAAATCTAGTATTTTTAGCCTTAATCATTAAGTTGAAATAATTTTACAAATTTGAAGAAAAAAAATATAAACTCATTATCACTAAATAAATTGAGATTATGGTAGACTCGCGGACAACGTAATAATAGAAAGCATAACATAAATTCAATGTATTAAAACAATTGCGTTGTCCTCGGGTAGACTAATATGTTTAAAACCTATAATTAAATTAAAAAAGAGTCAAGATTAACTTATATATATTATATGACAAAATATATGAAGCCTAGAATTTGACTAGTTTTCATGTACCTAATTATTTCGACTAAAAATGATCCCACTTTTAGAAAAACACCCATATGTCCATATAAACCTATGTTTTAAATCGAATAACTTTTAAAGTCTGAAATTTGCGTTAATATTTTAATTTTAATATGATATTATCATATATCATATTTTACTATAGTAAAACCCTTTAGTGATAACTTTTCAAATGCGAAAAATACAAACACTATTTCACCCAAAAATGTGTTTACTCTTTTTAAATAGTTTATAAATATTTGGAGTAAAAGATACCTAAGTCTATAATAAACGTTTGTAAACATATACAGTTGGAATTTAAAAAATTTCGAATAATATAGATATAACACAACCGCAGCATTGAACAACATAAGGCATTATTTATTTCATAATTTATAAAACTTAGTTTTACAAATTATAACAAAGTTTTTAACTATATTATTAAATAGTATTACAATAATTAATTGTACAGGTACAAAAATATAGTGTACCAGGAACAATGTGATTTTATAGTTTAAAATAATTGATTGAATATAAACAATAGGTTTCTGTTGTTATAATATAATTAAGTATAATATTTAAAAGTATAGATTTAAAGAAAAAAATACAATATCCGTTATATGAAATAGGTATCATAACATGTTTTTTCTTAGAAAACAGTTAGGTATAGTACTATATAGCAATCCAAGTTCGCGCATATAACCTATCTAAGTGAGACTTTCTTTCTCCATTAAAAGCACATTATTTGTCATGATTATAATACAATGAATTTTTTAATAGAAATTAATGATCATTATCTGTTAACCTATAGCATATATATAATTTCAGATACATAAAAATGGGAATCAATGGCTATTTCATTGCAATATATAATTTAAAAAAATAGCAATTATTCTTTAACATTAGGTATTTAAAGCTGAATATGGATATTTTATCAAAAAATAAATGTATTTCAAAGATTCTTATAGTAGAATATACTATACCTAGTAAATATTCGATTTCACCAATGTATGCAGGTATATTATAGTTAAAAAATAAAAATAAACTTAACCACGTATGTTAATTACATAAACATGGAAATTCATATCGATCAAAATACCTGCATATAACCTATCTAAATGGGACTTTCAAAAATAGAATTTAAAATTGTTTGAATGTTTACTTTTTATCAAGGAAATCTGAGAGTTCCACTTAGACTGGTTTTATACCAGATTATGAATGAATAACAAAGCGTAATAAAGCGCAATAAAGCGTAATAATCCGTAGAAGACATGAATACATAAAAAAATATATATATATTGTAGACGCTAAAATATTAATCATCACCAGGATATCATATTATTAATATCTGTGTTTCAAATATTAGGCTGTAACATTTGTCATGATTGTAATACACTCGATACTATTTTAATTAATCATTAATCATTATCTGTTAACCTAGTATATTATTGTCGGATGCTTAAAATTGGTTCACAACAGATTAAAATAGTGTACCAATTATTCGAGCATCACTATTTTTATAGAAATATTTCATTGTTAATAAAATATCCTTCAACGATATGTTAATTATATATAACATTGAGTAAAAATCATATCGATCCATATTCTTGCCTATAACCTATATCTAAGTGAGACTGTCCCATTTAGAGTAATAAAATGAGTAGGTCTACAAACATTTGAAACAACCGCGCTGACCTTGACGGATATAACTGCGCATGCGCATAAATGTTTCACTTAGAATTATAATAAAAGACGTGTCCCATTTAGACATATGTGGAAGGCACTAATAAATGTCCACTTAGATATACTTTTAAGGCACGGCTAATTTGCTATTTACAAGTAATATACATATAAATAAAGTTGATATTTGTAATCTACGTGTAAAATTACATTAGTTTACATATTTTTGTATAAAAATATTATTTCTAAATAGATGTCCCACTTAGATATATTTTGAAAGCATGTCTCATTTAGATATTTTTCGTGTGGGGGGGGGGGGGTTGTTTAACTGTTTTTATGTTCAAAACACTATTTTTCATTTGTTTCAAATTGTTATTACAAACCTCTAAAAGGGGTAAACTAAAATAAGATTTCAAGTTTCTAAGTAATCTACTCAATTACTAAAACATCAAATATATTGGAGTAAAGTGCATTCTGGATTAACTCTGGAGTAACACCTGAGTAAACTTAACACTAACACCCGGGTAAACTTTATACTAACACGGTTAAAAAAAACCGAGTAAACCTTTGCTTACAATAAAAAAATATAGAACGAGCGACAAGAACTCTCATTCTAATAAAAGTTGAGGATACAATTTACATATTAATAACTCGATAGTTGGCAGTAGTTTTCAATTGAAAAGATGAAGCTTATGTGAGCTATAAGTAATGATTATCCATAAAAACTATAATTTGGGATATAGTTTATATTCATTAACTATTCAAATACTAAATAACATCGCAATAGATTAAAAAGAGAGAAAATATATGTTTAATGTTTACGAAAAATATGTCAAGTAAATAAATGTTAACAAAATATGTCTCACATGTAAGTTTGTTAACATAATTCAACATCTTTATTATTTAAAGGTGGCACACAACACCATGTTAATACATAAAAATGGGGAACTAACTTTTTTTACAGCCAGAAACATTTGGCACTTTTTATTAAGCTTTTAGCATAGAGTGAGGGTTCTTGTCACTCGTTCTAAATTTTTTGAATTAACTTCAGTGTAATTGATGCGCCTAATAAATGAAATAATATTTTTCAATTTTAAATGACAAATCCATTTTCATTTAAATGTATGTAGATAATTAATATATAATATGTGAAATGACAGTTCTTCAATGAAAGTATGAAACGCTTACAACTTTTTTACCCATCTGACAGTGGCGGGGAGGGAGAGGGGGGGGGCGATCTACATGCCCGATTGTAAATATGCCTTACTGTGTTCATTAGAATTCCCTATTAATATCACAATTATTTGAAATGGCGTATAAGTTTAATTTAGATAAAATATATTTATAAATATTTCTTAACAAAATTTACGTCGTGTACATTTTTAATTTCAGCAGCAAGATCCGTTCTCCTTCCATCCCAAAACTTGGACTCAACTACCCGACATCATCTGCATGAAGATCTGCAAAAAGTTATCTCTTCATGATATTCTCAATTTCCAGTCCGGTCTTGATCGTCAACTTCCAGTTTTTAATAATATCTCTCTGGACAACAGCCTCACATTCGAAGTCGACGCTGCCACATTACTCAATGAATTGACACCAGTAGAGAAGAGACAAGTTCAAAGAATTGAATTTAGGGAAACTCACTATCCCTTTTCAGTTGTCAATTTTGTTGAATCCATTCTGCAATTTTCGTTTCTAACTTGTCTTTTGATACAACAGCAACCGATTTTAGATTTTGAAGTAATCCGTTTACTCTTCTCCTTAAATTCATTACAAATTTTTGCTGCTTTAGTGTGTAATAATTGCGACGTTTACGGGAATCGAGTATTGAATTCTGATCACAATCGTGTTTCTAAACAGCTTCGAAGAATTAATATTATATGTGACGGATCATGGTGGTATTACGATGATGGAATAGAGGAAGAAATAACCACAGGAACTCTTGTTATGATCGACTTTTTAGAATTAATATCAAAACTTTCGCAACTAGAAACGGTGACTCTGTTTTTCACGAAGGATCGTAAAATTACATTTTTGGTTACCTTATACTTTACTTGGAACAATATTACATCCCTCAAAGTTACCGGTAACGTTTTGCCATTGATTATCCGATCTTTAAGTTTCATGAAAAAGTTAACTTCATTTGTTTTGGTTGATCAGAAAATTGGCGATAAAGATCTACAACTGTTACATTCATCAAATGTTCAAGTTTTTGGTGAAATATATTTAAATAGACATAATCCGTTGCAACAAACCATATGTTTTAATGAATCTAACATATTGTTAGGTCATGTGGTTGGTTTTGATTCATTCACCACAATTAAAAAAAGAGAAAACAAGTTTTCATCAGCTTCGATTGAGGAACTTTATTTATCTATTTCAGACACATTTAATGTCGATTCGATCGAATTTATAACTTTTGACAATTTAAATACTTTTATTCTTCACATCTACGAAGATGTAACATATGATATGCAATCTATTATTTACACTTTTTTAAAACCATCTTCCAATTCTATTAAAAAATTGCTAATATCAAATGTTTTTCTACAAGATCTAGAAGAAGATAAGTTGATTCTTGAAAGTCTGCGACATTTAAATTTTGCATACTGCAATGAAGAAGGATTATTACGTACAATTGAATTTATTCCCCGCAACAGTCTCCAAAGATTGGATTTATTCAAAGTAACTGATATTTCCCACAAATCTCTGGAACTAATACTTTCAAAATTTTAAAGTTTGAATGAGCTCCACTTTGAAATGTGTGATAACTTAGACAGTAATTGGCATGCATCTCTTCGGTTGGCAAAACACCTCAAAACACTTTCCTACGTATTTGCAGGTCCTAAATGTTTAAATTTGAATTGTTTAAGTTCATTGACTATGTGTCCAAAGCTTTCATTTATACTTCTTCTTCAAAGCTTTGATTCTTCCAAATATAGTAAAATGGTGCATTACAGGCCTCTAACTGAAAATTATGTGATGTTTCAAATTCAGAAGATTTCGGATTTAAGAGTATTGTTGGCTGTTATTCCAAATTTCTCAAAAAATACACAATTGCAAACTTCTTGTCAATGTGCTCACATTTTTCTATCAATTAGTGCTTTGAAAGAGTATTTCTATTTTAAAAATAAACTTGAAATTATGAATTTACTCTTCAATTCTATTTTTTTACGTTATTCAATATAAATCTTTCTATTTATAACAAAGGTACGAATTTGTAATATATGTACATATGTACATATTTGTTATAATATGCATAGTATATAATTTAATTATAATGTAAGTGTGGTTATTTGCTTATTAACATATGTTAATTATTATTTGTATACTTCAAAAATAAAGTTGAAGGAAATATGTAGTTGGAAGTTCAGTGTAGTAAAAAAAATAGATTATGAAACATGTTTTTAATAATTTTTGAACAGTATTGTTCGATTAGTATAAAAATAGAAAAATGATATAGAAAATGTATTTTATAATAAATATCTTATTTACAGTAAGTACAATACAATTAATGGCGATTTCAATGAGGGTGTAGGTATTATTCGATGTTAATTAATGAATATATATATAAATACTTAATAATTTATAAATTAGGTTGACATTTCAAAATTTAGAGTAATAATGAAAGTACATCTATACCCGATGTTTCGTTCAATCTTTGACCGGGTTTTATGATAAACAGATAGGATTTGACGCTGTTATAAAAAGGAAGCAGAATTGAGATCATGTGATAAGATTAGGACAAACAGCTTAAGATAAAACAGACAATAAGAATGTGATGTATGAAGTAATTGTAAAGCGGATAGTATATTTACAATGAGCCCGATTAAAAACGGTAATTAATCAATTGCATTAGAACCATTGAGTAAATTAGTAATGTTTTAATATATATGCGCATGCTGTAATCCATTCAAGGGACCAAACTTTTTTAAATGAAATTATGCGTATATGCTATTGGGATTCTTCATATTAATAAGTAATTACGTGGGACGTGATTACTTTAATTTGGTATGAATTCATTAAGCCTGTTAAATACTATTCTATGTGTTTTAAATTTAAGCATATTTAAAAAATATTGCATATATAATAGAAAGCATAAAACAAAACTTAAAGAAGCATTTGTAAAATAATTATTCTCTATCTGACAGGCAACAAAGTCAAGGGTGCAATTTAGAGTTTCTATTTTTTCCCGGAACTGTCAGACCAGAAATTTATTATCAGGGAAAAGGATACGCAGTTTATCATTCCTCTATGTAACCCGACTAATTTTTCCCAACATTTTGTGTCTTTACTAATATATTCAGACAGACATAACTTGATGGATACGCAGTTTATCAGATGATCTCAAAAACTTTAATAGAATCTTTAAAATGTGAGACAGAAATTTATGCTATATGGAGTCATACCAAATGAAATTCCCGTCAGGAGATTTTCCTGTATACGGTAAACATCCTTAATTATAAACCAAATTATTTCCTTGCATAAGAAGTAGAACTGTTCATAATGTATCGACGGACGCCCGTTCAGCCTCATAGGTAATTATAATTTATTCTTCGGTGAGCAGTCATCTAAAATAATTGTTCGAAATATGAATACAAATAAAAAACATTAAATTCCTTAAACAATTCCAATAATTATTTACAAAAGCGTAAAATTTAATTCTCGTTTTTATCTAGGATTAATAGCCAATAAATGCAACTAGTATTTTTTTAAACTGTTAAATCTTAATTTCATCTGAAATCTATATTAAATTAGACCAATTCGTTTCTCAATTATTCAATATAAGGATGCACAAAGATGCATATATTCTAGCAAACCTTCAGTAACAGGCAAAAGAATAGGCAAACTATTATCCTGCCTCAGATATATCGAAATATACTAAATTATGTTCTATAAAAGTCATTCTTTAATTTCTTTGGATATAGGTATTTAATGCACGCGAAGAATTGTTGATTGTGATAATATAAAAAATAAAATTTAACATACATTTCATAAATAGTTATTTTAACAAATTTGTCTATTAAAGACTTTGGCCATTAACTTTATCATGAATAGGCATTTTCAATTTTAGTCTCGCATAAATTAATATGTAAATAAATAAACCTTAATATAATATGCTAAAAAATACTTAATTAAACAATTATTTTAAATGTCATTTAACAATCAAAACGTATGCCACTAAAGATAGACAGGATGGTAGAAGTAAGGAAGGAAATAATAAAACAAATAAGTTTCATCATACAAATTAAAGCATATTTAGTAATTATATGTACATATAGTTATAACATGAACTATCTATAGACAATTTCAAAATATGTAGATCGCTTTTGACCTATTTAAAATATAAAGTTTTTTTAAAGTTATGTTTTGATCCTGGTTTACTTTGATTCAGAAACATTTCGAAATGTAGCCAATACTATAATTATATATTTTATTATTGAATTTACATTGGGCGGTACGGTATAGACACTACTTTCTTTTAAATCTTTAAATTAATTTTTTTGCTTATTTGCAGACGCTTCGCGTAATTCAAATACTTCAATTTTCCTGCTTTTTAAAATAATTATTTACACTAAAAATATATTTACACAAACTATTCAGTCATGTACTTGGATGTCAATGCTGATGTGTTTTACAGTTTTATCTTTTATGCATCGGTTGTCATATTTAAAACATTATTCATGGCTATACTTACAGCTGTTAAGCGTTTTACTAACAGTGTAAGTTTTATTCAATTCAATATTCCAATGTCCATTTAGCCACTTTTATTCAAGTATATTTATAATGATTATGATATCTTCGTTTACTATATAAATATATGTACATATCTATATTAAATTAATTTTGTGTTGTGATATATTTAGATTTAGAAGGTACAAAGAATTATTACAGGTTGAGAATGAGGTGAGTTGCCATATTATGAACAGCTAATATATTATAAATATAGTTCAACCAAATTTATTTGCTGACCTTTTTTGAAAAGATCTTGTGCACAGAAGAGCTTATGAAGGATAAAAAAATACACACAACAATGGATTTTTTTATATTAAATATGTTAGCAAAGGGCTAAAAATGCATGCAAAATTATATTTAAACAAAATACAAATAATATCAACAACAATATAATTACTTCTTTGCCTTAATTTTTATCTTAAAATCACTATTAATACAAGAACAACTAATATATATATATATATATATTTGTAGTCAATAGATAATATACATAATTTAAATGCTTTTAAAATATAAGTTTTCTTTTTTATATCAATATATTTTTAGCACTAACAATTTAAGTATACAATTTATATTACTGATTTTATCTTCATAAATGTCTTTTTTCATACATAATATAATATGTAATGCCTCACTATTTTTTTGACTTTATGCATGCAGTTGGCATACAAATACATGAGTTTAATAGTTTTTAAGTATAATAATTAAGCCATAGATAAAAGATTTTATATTAAATATATTTTTTTATAAAATATTTTTCCTAACAATTTATATATGATAAATATTAAATTTATTTGTGTATAATTTGCACACAGGCTATACAAACAAAATTTAAAAGGCTGAATGGGCCATAGATATCAGCTATAATAATCTCCCCTCTTAATGTACAAACAATGGATTATATAATATTATTATCACTTTGATATGAGAATCAGTTAGGAGATATGTAAAGTTAGAATACCCATATACAACACTCTAGTATTAAAATCACTGTACAATTAGATTATAATAGTTTCACTGTTACATAACATTATATGTAGAACTTGAACACCTCTATACAGACACAATTTGAAATGCTTTAAAATCATTTATTACTGATTTGATTTTCTTTGATCTGAAAATTTTTTAGTATAAAGACCTCCTTCTTAAAGATGAAATTAAATGCTGTTAAATGTCATATAATGCTAATAAATTTAGTTCAAATGGAAACAAGTTATTGGACACTTTGGTTAATAAGGCAATTTTAAGCTGAGACAAATGATTCCCTATTTTGAAGAGTGTACTATTAAAATATTTGTACTTCTCAAATATATAAAAGCTAAAAATTACTTTTTTAATGTATACCCTAAAATAACATTTTTTAATTATGGATTTTTAGACAATATGTTATACATAAACAATTCCTGCATCAATAGACATTTTAGATTAAAAATATATTTCTTTCTATACATATTTATATATCTTATTTTTTACACATATTGTATGAGTTCTTTTAGTAATGTTTTAATAGAACAAAAAGGAGATTATTTTGACATTTTTTATTTTAAATTTTTGGATTTTATAAACTATGATATTAAAATATATTCATAAGTTGTCTATAATTATAAAGATTTAAATGTTATATATTTTATATTAGTACAAAATAGCATCAATACATAATATCTCTATTTCTAAAAAAAATGCAGTTATGTTATATCTACAGAAATACATTGATATGTACTAATACTCATGGGATACAATTTGTGTGTTTATAAGTTTCAATAACTTTTGTATAGATTATTTATAACTTTTTTTATTGAAAACAATTAACTTTTTTAAACTTAAAATTGGGGTCAAATAGTATTACATTATATGAGTAAATATATATACTATCATATTATCTAGTTTTATATAATTTCAATCAGTTGTATTGAAACAAGATTTGATTTTTAAAGTGTCATTAAAAATAACAGAAATTATCACAATTATTATGTTTTCAAAATAAAATGACTAATGTACCAACAATATATATAATATATTAAATTGTAAAATATTTTAATCTTATATATAATATTTTCAAAAACATTAAATATATTCATTTTGTGTACTTATAAGTATATGTACTTAGCTAAGGCCCTGGATACTTAAGGGAACAAATTAAGTATTCCATCTGGCATAAGTAGAAATTTGAACATAGAAACATATTTTTTTTTTAAACTTAAAAAACATATAATCTGATCTCCCATAGCTTAATTTTTATGTTAAGATGATTAGAACACATCACTGTGTGGCATTATATAAGAATTGAAAAACTGATCTTAAATGATGATGCAGACATTACATTTCTGTCAACAATTTCCCTTAAATTTGTTTAAAACTTCTTTCCCTTTAAATTTAAGGAAATTTATTTTGTATAATTTATAACATAATTATATTTATGAAATAATTATTATTTATCTATTTATATAATATGTTTAATTATTTAACTTATTATTTATTTCAAGAAAACCGAATAATCTTAAGGTCTGAATCTTTAATTTATGTAAAATACAATATGTTTGATATTTAATTTAACTATAAAAAGCAATATATCTGAAATTTTTATTTTTGCAAAATATAATGTTTTAAGTATCCAGGGCCCTAACTAAATACTCTAATATTGTTTTATTTTATAGTTTTAATTCTACAGAATTCTTTTAAAACAAATTAGTATAATTTTTTAAAGATTTAAAACCTGAAGAATTATATTATTGTTTGATTAAATGCTATTCCTGCTAAGCTGTGATACCATATTTTAAATGGTTAATTTGATGAAATATAAACATTAACATAAATATAAAACATTTTATTGGTATTTTAGTGATTACAGTGCATGCCAAATATTGTTAGCCATGAGACCTTAAAAAATATTGTGTCAAAGAGAAAGACATTATTTTCATAATAATCCACATAAGTTCCCTGCCACCCAATATAGCATGATCAATGTTATTTTTTATATATGTGTAATTACTGGAATCACCTGTCTTTACAGAGAGGTTGGGTGTCTGGCTACATTAGTCATTCTTTTTTTTATTCTCTTAGTGTACCATTTCTACTAAAATAGGGATATTTCTAAATTATTAATTTAAAATGTGATACAAATTATTTATTTAATTATTGCATATAGTTTTAAAATGAGTAAATTACAATGCAGTACAATGAGTACAGCAGTGCTGCTGACACCTACTTCCCAAGTTTTTTAATTGAGGCAAACAGCTCTTTAGGTTTGTGACTTATGCTATTTCATTCCCATTCTTTCCATTCATTGATTGCTCTCTCGTTTTTTTCTTTTTCTAAGCTGTTTGTTGATCTTATGACTGAGCATGGTGATTATTTTCCCTTCCTTTGCTATTTGAATACTTTCTGTTGCTTTCAGCTTCATTATTTTGTCTGCTAGAGTAATTTTTTCATTAGAAATCGTCCTGTGGATGGTCTATCTTATGGTTTTCCACATTTCCCAGAGCCGGCAGTTCATGGTTCAATATGCAACATGCCCCTGGGTAGGTTTTGATTCCTATTAATGCTCGAGCTCTATTTCTTCCATATCAGGATGTAATCAATATGATTATGTATTGGGGGGCATCTCGGGTGGTGAACATAGCACTTGATTATTGATTCCAAAATCGGCAAGCTTCTCATCGACTTCATTCTGATTTCCTATCTATATGAAATATAAATTTATAAAATATAAATTTCCTATCTATATATTTCCTATCTATATATTTCCTATCTATATATTTCCTATCTATATATTTCCTATCTATATATTTCCTATCTGTATATAAATCAGATTCCACTATAGGCTCCACTATGATGAGCCTATAGTGGCCCATCACTGTTGGTATTACAAAATCATTTTTGATATCTGCATTCAAATCGCTCATGAGAACTTAAGTTCTTGCTCTTATGCCATGAAAAACGTCTGCTACGAGTGTCACTAGTTTGTTCAATCTTAGATGCTTCCATAGTATAGAATTCAGGCACACAGTCGTAAACCAAACACAGCTAGAAGCAGTTAAAGACAGAGTTGCGAATTTTTTTAACAGTTACTTCAAACACACAAGCAGTATAGTGACAATCATTTAATTGAGTCTTTAGAGCAGAGATGGAACAAGTATATCTTACAATGCTCTACAAAATAACTCGTGGACTTGTAGACATTCCATCTGAAACTTATCTCCTATTGAACACAACCACCACAAGGATAACACCCTAAGATTTATCCGCAGACAAAAAAACACATAAAAGTACTTGTTCAACCCAAGCAATATCTACTAATGAAATATGCTACCCGCATTGATTGTAGACGCTTCCAGCGTGAAACAGTTCAAGAACTTGATATTATTTGTAATATAAAAAAACCTCTTTTACATTAATTTTGTGATAATTATGGTCCTGTAGAATATTCAATAAAAAAACAATAATTTTCTATGGGTCATGGAGTATATACATTTCAACGATGTAAATACTGGTTTTAGGTTAATCATTTGTGTAAAAGATTAAATAACTAAATATTAATTTTTTATTCATAAATATAAGTTAAAGTATCTATTTTATATAATATATATGTATATATGTACATAACGCCATTCACTGTTATCAAGTTAGTATAATTATAACATACTCAACATGAGTTAACTATAATCCTCTTTCGTGTAAATTATTTTTACCATTAATTTTACTTTATATGGCGTATGTCATTACATTTAAATTGAAAAAATAAGTACGAGTTAATTATAATTTAAGTGTATATATTGAATATATGTATACACCATCAACAAAACCAAAATATCAAAATACATCATTTTTCATTCTAAGGTTGCATTGCAATTGTTATATTGTTATAACCTTTTAAACAAAATTAATATGTAACTCGTGCAAGTATACTTTTGATATATTTGTATTGCTAAATCTATTTATCATTCGTTCCAAGGTTAGCTTACTTTTGACGTACACGTACCATAATCATCAATGCTTAGACACACATTTAGTTTATGACAAAGGTCATCTTAAGTACTAGACTCTTAGTTGATACAACAATGACGACCACGTTGTTAATTTTAATATTTATTCTTTAGTATTTGATCGTATGTAAATATAAGTACGAGTATGTATATACTTTGTATTTACTTTCATAGTATATTAACCTGCGATGCTTGTTTGCAAATACCTTTAGTTTGAAACCATTTCTTAGAACTAAATAATTAATCTCATAATAAATATGAATATCTACTTTATCTGTTTTTGCGAGTATAAATGTAATTGAAAAATTGAATTATATTTTATGTGTAATTTAATGTAAAGGGAATTGTTTTTGCGAATATAAATGTAATTGCTATATTTCATAAAATTGAATTATATTTTATGTGTAATTTAATGTAAATAGTCTTATATATTTCAATTAAATTTAGTAAAATAAAGTTTATACTATAGTAGTATATTATTGGTAGCCTATATAGCTCATTTTTTCTAGTATATTCCTTTTGTGCAATATATCTATATCTATATATATATAAATAAATTGGATGAATCTAACTATCAATTATTTTATATACTATCACAAATTGTTATAATTGATTTTGTATTATTGCAGTTATTCTGTTTTTGAAATGACATCTATAAAATTCAAGCTAAACATTCATTACTTCAACATTCTTGTGTGCATGTCAGTTGTACCAGCGTAAATAAATGTAGATATACTGACCACTTTAATTATGTGCAATGCATTAAGCGACCTCTTAACCGTAGTAATAGCAGATAAACTTATTACACGTATTAATAGAATCTTGTTCTATCATTCAACTTATTTAGTTTTGTAACGTTGATTAATGATTTTAATCTGTCATTTTATACTTCAGTCCTATTCTGCAGCTAAATTAAGTGATGAGGTCGAACGAGTCAGAAGGTAAGATAAAAGTAATATTGATCATGAACTACAAATTGTTGGTTACATTCTCAACTAGAGAGGATAATTATGTTATAAGCGGGACAGTAGAGTAGTTTATACGCGTATGTACATATAGAAGTTAAATATTTACCAATATATCGAAACAAATTATAGTAAAATTATTATATATATATTTTTAAATTTACTAACTTACGCTTTACTAGCTATTTTTAATTCCCAATGCATGAATGCATTTTGAATTCGTTTCGGAAATATGTACAGACATTAATTTATTCGATTTTACGATTATTCAATTTGCTTTGATTAATGCGAATAGATAGTGAAGTAACGAGCAATTTCCGCATAGCACAATATAAGTCAAGAAAACCACAATAATTTCACCTTTCAGATATACTACTTCGGAATATTACTGATATTCCAGTAATAATTTACTAATAATTCCGGGAGACGAAAACAGGGTTTTTCGCTCTTATTAGAGCTCATAAGCTAGCCTCAAACCCCTGATAACAGTAATAAACCAGAAAGAAGCAGTACTCTACAAGGCTCATGAGTGTATTAAAATAACAATACCAAGGACTACTTTAAATAGTATTATAGTAGTCCTTAAACAATACCTTAATAATAGTTTTAAAAAGTAAAACCTTTACGTAAAAAATAGGTTTATTGCTGCCACACGTATCGCTAACCTTCTTCAGTGGCTAGAATGTATGACGTAAAGTATAAAACTTTTCAAAATAGTGGGGAATATAATTATGATTACACTCCACATTAAATAACAAAATGCAAATCTAATAAAACACACGACACATACGAGTGGATACAAAGTTATCTAAACCTACGGCAGTAGGTTGTTAGCTCAAGCAGCTCATGCGAGCAACCTACTTACGGAAGGTATATAAGAATACCACAAGAACGGTCATTTTTTAAACCGCTACCATTTAAAAACTAATTTATATTTTGAAATGAGTTAACTTTTATCATAGAGCGCCGCCGAAAATGTATCAGTGAGTCATTTTCAACTTCGTAACTATTATAGAATCCAAGATATCAAGATGCAAACATCGACTTTTTTGTCATTATTTTTCTTATTCTAATTTTTGTTCAGACCCAATAACATACCCTAAACTTTAATCGATTTTAATGAAATTTTCAGAATATATTGGAAATGTCCCAGATATGAGAAAATTTATATTTTTACATAGCAACCGTTGCTAGGGGCCTAGATTTTACATAGAAACCACAGTTTCCCTATCTTACACGTTATAAAAATAGCTCACTTTAGCGTAAAATAGACAGCTACCTATTTGTTTGGTAAGAAC
>JAYRBW010142767.1:0-14955 GCA_036023295.1 Invenusta paracnida | reverse complement strand
TGATATGCACCTACTATAAGCACCTACACATTGATATGCACCTACTATAAGCACCTACATATGGATAGGCACCTACTATAAGCACCTACTATAAGCATCTACATATGGATAGGCACCTATATATGGATAGGCATCTACATATAGATAGGTTTCTACTATAAGCACCTACACATTGATATGCACCTACTATAAGCACCTACACATTGATATGCACCTACTATAAGCACCTACATATGGATAGGCACCTACTCTAAGCATCTACATATGGATAGGCACCTACATATAATGGATAGGCACCTACTATAAGCACCTACATATGGATATACACCTACTATGAGCACCTATATATGGATATCGCATAAAAATTGAATATAAATAGGATAAGATCTACTTTGAACCTTTTCGACTGTCATTGTTTTGAGAATTCTAGACTGGAATTACCACAGACATCTAGAAATTAGATGTTGAAATATAATACAATCAGACGCTATATATTAGATATCTATATATGGAAATATTAATAGAACGTCGTATGCATCAAACACCCAAAAATTCCCTCTTCAGAGCTCAAATTGGCAGATTGGAACGTTAATAATTACTGACCTATAAGGTACTTAAACATTTAGAAATGTCTTACATTGATTATATTATGTAAGTACACAATATATTCTTTGGCGTATAGCTGCACATGAACTATGTATGATTTTATGTAGCCATACATACTACTATATAAACCAGAGCTATATAGATAATATATACGAACCATTTTGTAGAAATAAATTTTGATTTACCTCCTCGGTATAAATAACTAATGTCTTCTGTTATAATTGGTTTCTCTTTGTGTATTTTCTGTCAATCATCGGTGAATGTAGCTCAAATCTAAGGATGCACAATCTTACCATTTTTACAGATTTTTATTCTGTTAGAACCATATAATAAGAATGCCAGGAGTTGTCACTGTTAATTTTGTGGAAAGTTGAGTATTTTATTCAGTATTCCGCCCTCATAAATTCAGAAATGTTATTATACAAGTGGTGTAAATCATATTTAAAAAGTGTCATACTACTTTTGCCCGAAACCTTATTATCAGATGTATATAAAATTTTATGTTTTATGTGAATTTTTCTATCTGGACAGCCATAGGAAGAAAACAATTTATTTGATTTAGACATATCACTTAATATATTTATTTAAAGTAATTAAATTTACGTAATAAGTATTTTTCTTTAATTATGTTACACACTACATTTGACCGACATCTTAACTTATTATCAATAGAATAAAATGATATTTTTTGTGCATTTTGTCTATTTGAACAAATGCAGCAGACAGTTAGTTTACCAGTTTGAAATTTTACTAAATTTAATTAAGTCAAAGTATTAGCAGAAACTATCGAAGTGTATCACGTCTTTCCAAGCAGATCATTAAAATTTCTATCGATCAGTGAATTTGGCATAATTAGAAAATATAATAAATTACCCTTGTGGGTGGCGTCCGATCTTTAAGTCATGGCTCCATTTAAAAATGTGATTTTGTAAGTTTTAAAAGTATAATGTATAATCTATAGTACTATATCACAATTATACCACCAGGAGGAAATCAACATTTGAACGCCCAATTTATCTCAATGCGTAGATAATAGTGAATTACCATAGAATTATTAGAGTGAGAATAGGGGTGACGCAATATGCCTTGCGTATTACGGTAGACTTATTTATATTATAAGCTTAATATTACGTGCACAAATTAGAATTAACTATTATATAGGCTATTTAGCAATTTTATTTTAATAAGTATATATGAGTATAATTAGTATAGCTTGAGTAAGTCACACTTATGCTTAAAACCACAATCAAACCAGTCGTTATCGATAGACCAAATTAGGTAAGTCACACCAATTATTGTTCATATATACTACTTGTTCAAACTTATATTGAACAGTTTAACGCCGTTATGACATGTCCGGATGCGGTAGGAAATATAAGAAAGACCAAACTCGTCAATATATATGAGTTATATATGAGATATCAAGAGCTAACAAATAAATCCGCGAGGTACACACCCACACATACGTTGAGACGATTTATAAATTAGTTACGGATAATGAAATATACATTATATTATATATAATACTTATAAGATAATTACGCGAGTCTACAACGAGTTACTATAATGCAAATCAGAATGCAGGTGATTTATTTTTAGTAAAAAATTCAATACAGTTCTATCTGATCATCAATCGTTTGATAAAGGATCAAAATATACTTATATGTAAATAAATATGTATATTACCAGAATTTTTTTGTTTAAAAGAATGATAATGTAAAAATTCTTTTAAAATATATACAAGGAGATTATATATTATATCCATCAATTTAGATATCAAAATATAAATGATTTTACTAAACATAATAAAAACAGCATTATGATTTTAGTAGCACAAAATCTGATTTTAAATAGAGGAAGGGTATATAATTACTTTTTATCAATATACATTTTTGCTATGTAAATATGAATAGATAATAATTTCCCGAAAAGAGAACTCAAAATATATTTTTTTGAATTAAGAGCGTATAGTATATTCTTTCCTCTTCCACATGGGTAGATATACTGCATATTGTTTTCTATATACAAGCTATAGCATGAGTGGTCAGCCATGCAAGACATGAAAGAGAATTTATAATCGCATGTTTCTTCACCGCCATTCCAAAGATTAGGCCTATATTGTCGGTTTGTGTAAAGCCCACCAAATGTCCATGCCAGGATGATCATTGAGGACGGTTCTTTAATTTATTTATTATCTTACTTGGCACAAATGATTCAATCCATGATTTATCGGTCGTCTGTATATGGGATCGTGGTAATTATATACTTATTACATAAAATATACATAATATGTAGCTCTATGGAGTTGCATTGAAACTATAGTTCCCTTGTACCTACATTGTATTGTCCGTATATAGTAATGTTTATGCCCACACAAAATACGCATTTGTACAACAGGTACCTAAACTGTTTACTCTAATATTTTGTCCTTGATTTGTGATTTCCTAGGACATATATTATAATTTTGTATTGCATGCTTAATGTGATTCCTAAATTAATATTACGCCGGATGATAAAGATCACCTTTATATAAACCATAGATATTATTCATATAATTAGTTGTCAGCATAATGTATAATAACCAGCTTTGTACTGACATTTCAGAAGCTGATGCGATATACATGGTTGATTATAAGTTTGATTTGTAATTAGTCTTCCATGGTATATCTATAATATCTATATACTTTGTAATTATATACGTCAGTTTTGATATGATCTCCCTTAATGTTGTAATACTTAACAATTTATTATACTGTATAGATTTCGGAGTCGGTAAATATATTTTTATATTAATTTATATAGATAAAATTATAAAGATAATATATACAACATGTGTTATTAGAATTATATACAATACAACATTTGTTTTTACAATATAATCAATCTTATAATGAAATTATCTTAAATATTATATTATTTATTCGATGTATAAAAATTACTATATATACACCAAAGCGTCCTGATAATGAGTTATATACTTGTAAAGGATAATAACAAATCGTCATGTAATATTCAAATATTAACAATTATAGATTTGTAGCAGAGTATCCTGTTTGGATTTAAGATATATTTTAATAAGATTAATGGTCGTATAAAATGTATTTACAAATAAACTATAATGATACATTTTTAAAGCGTCTATAATTATTTATAAAATCACTTCAAGCAATATATATTTGTTTCAATATAAATACTTAAATTCAAATATTAATATTAGAAATATTATTATCGTCTACAATTTAAAAAATTATACGTTTACTAAAATGATCATACATCATATTTTATGGCTATAGTAATACATCAATTCACTATAAAACATGTCTTTTCATAAAGTTTATAGAAGCAGTTCATATAAGTTATGGGCATTATTTAAACTATTTTTACACGCAAAAGAACAATAAATAAACTTAAATTATACAACCCCCCTTTATTAATAAAAACTTGAGAAAGTGATTCTTTTATCAGTTAATGTCATTTAGATGTAATAATTTTAATTATGATTTTTAAACCGGATTATGAACGTTATATGTAGTAAATTATAAAATTGTTCGTACTGAGTTTTGGGCATGTTCGATGGCAACCATTATAAAATATATTGTAGTTATAGTAATTTGGGGTAGTCATGAATTGACTCAAAGACTGATTTACTGCAGGTAGTTTATACCTTTCATAGACAGTTTTCTGTAGAGAACAGTGCTGCCTAGCATCACAGACTGGTATAATAGATCGCCCGGAGTCGGGGGTAAACGAGCTATAAACACAATAAACAAGTTGTATATTACTGAGAGCAAACTCGATCTTATCTGAATGACAGGATCGAGCCCGATAAAATGATTAATTGATGACATACTTTGTTTCAGGCCTGTTCTCGGAAATAATCTACTATACGAGTCCTGGGGTGTTCGAGAAAAAAGAAGAGAAGACTGGAGGAATAGAAAGAATATCAGCAAGTATTGATGTCAACAAGTAATAGTTTTCAATTGAGTTGTGAATATAATTCATGAGCTTTATATACCTACAAGTAAATATTAGTAGTATATAATATGTAAATATATGCAATATCATGATGAGTAGTATACAATACCTATTATATGTGTGCTTACATACACAGATTTATTGTGCGTATGGTTATCATATGATTGAAATGAAAATAATATAATCTATCAACCGCAGAATGATCGATGCTCAGAGTTATTGGAATTGGCTTGGTGTGAAAAAAATAAGTATATAAAACTGACTGCGTATTAGACTTTTATATGAATTATATCAGCTTTAGAATATAGGTAATATATGTATATATAAAAGTATGTGTGTTCTGAAATATAAAAAATCTGTTCAAAAATATATTGAGATTGATAAATTGATGTATTTTATAATTTATTGCATACAGATGTATATTTTTTGTTTGATATGTCTGCAACTGATCCAGTGTCTGTGGGCATATATTTGAGAAATATTTGAGAAATATTTCAAAATATACGATTTTATAACTGATATTATAGAGTTGCTAAAAAATAAATAATAAATAAACAACGCCATATATAATATACTAATTTCTAAAACATTTAAATAAAAAGAAAAAAATATCTATTGAATAACTATAACTTGAAAATATATACTATAAACAATATAAACTTAAAAACAGATTAGAAACTCTAAAAATGTACCGCATCTGTATATTACAATTTGTAAATTGACGATATACTTTGAATTTGCATAAAATAATTTGTTATTTAATGAGAAATTTGCCCTTAACTTAAAAAATTTTTTTTTTTGATTTTACGCTATTTTAAGAAGCTAAACATTTACAAAATATAATTTATATACATACACCATATATCATTTATATGTTATACATATATAGGTAATATAGGTATACATTTAAGAATGATATCTAATAAAAACATGAGTATATAAGCTTACAAATAATAGCGAATAATATTTCGTAAACCGACACTTTATGATATCTAAAATTAATCTGAAAGTTTCTACTAAGTGTACATCTTAGGTACAGATCATGAATATCTATTTTGTATATTTATTGGAGATTTGATAATATACATATAACATTTACGAATTTTGAGTGTCTATTTACTGCATTAATTCTTATGTATAATTATATACTATACCATTATGTAAAATTATACTGTAAACAAAATATCACGTAATATATCTGATTTAACTTATTTATCACGAGAAATGTAAACATATTAAGAACATATATATATGGATATCGTATATTTATATACAAAACTAAAATATTATGTATGTAATAAACTATGAATAGCTGTATATACAGTAATTATATAGACTTAATAGCGATATCATAATAATGTCACATAACATAACATAAAAGTATTATTATTATTATTTACTGAATTGACATAACACGGATATCGAAATTGGATAAATAGCACATAATTTGGCTTCGTATTGCCGGCTATTTATATCATATTAACACAGCGGAAGTGTTGAGGGTAACTTACAATATACATGAGACACAAATCCAAGAAGTGGCTAAATATACGAAAATGAAAGAAGATGACATGGTTTTTTTTCAATAATATGTTATGTTATATACATATATATTTTAAGATATATCAACGAGCGATTTTGTGTATAGTGAATGGCTCTTATATGCTAATGATATACTTATAGATATAATAAATAATTATAAGCTATAAATTAGGCTGCATTCTTTGATTGCCCGTTTATATATAGGTATAACATATATTTATATGTGTCACTTATGAAATTTTTATTCTTAACTCATATATATATGCAAAACTGGGCAATAATTAATAGTTGTACATGATTATATATATATATACCTCTTGTAAATGCTGTATTTGTCAAGTTATAATAATTATATATAGAGACAATTGTCGCTTATTGCATATTACTCGATAAAGGCAATACGAAGTATGTATTTTTCGATGTGTTTTGCGTCATATACCTAAATGTATAAGTTTTTTATACCTGTAAGTATATAATAGGTATATAAGAATTATAAATACTCGTATATATATGTACATTCAAAATTGTGTATAGTTCGCTATTTAGTATATAATGCTTACTTCGATTTGACGTCGTCTTTGAAGAGTATGCCTTGAATAATTATCGTGTTTAATTCCTTATGCGCACAATTATTATATATTGTATCTCTAAATATGTATGACTATAAATAATTCTACAAATATTAGGCAAATAACCTTTATGAATTCATTACAGATGTGTGTATATTTATGAACTGTGCCTGTATATTAGTTTAGCTAAAACTGTACATTTATTGTGATAATACCATTGAATAGTGAGTTCTATACTATAATCTATTATTGGATATTTAGGTATCTCGTATATTATTATGAAATTTTTCCAGTGTTTCGCCTTGATATAATTTTGCCTTTTTCATTTAAAATGTCGTCAAAATTATTGTAAATGACTATACGTAATTATTTATTATAGTTTCAATAATTGTTAAATTACAAAAAATACTCAAATAAAGCTTTTTAATTGGAATACAGGTATTACGAATATTTATAATGAAGAATATAAAATTAATGTAAAATTGTTAAAACACGATCATTTTTATTTAAAGGACTGAAATATCATTAAAAACATATTTAAAAAAAATAATAAACACAACGAGATTTTAAATAATGTAAATGAGAATAATTAAAAAAATACATTCAAAATTTGGTTATCATGATGTAATGTCTAATATTTAATAATTCTTAATAATACCTCATAATAAACAATATATTTTTAATTAATTATAAATTTTATGTGCTTTCTAAATGGTACAATTAAAAATAATTGTATGGAGACTGACATATTTTAATATTTTAAATATATCTGCAATGAGCGTTGTAGAGAAATTCTTTTTTGGATTAAAAATTAAATTTGAATTAGAATATATTTACAATCAAAATAAATATTTTCTTTTAAAGAATCGTGGGATAATTTAGGAATATTTTGGCTTCAAAAATGAGATTGGAATATAGACATGATATGCATATTTTGATATATTTTATTAACATGATAAAATCAAGTCAGGCGTCAAATATTGTCGAAAAAATATTACTGAAAATGACATATCTATATAATCAGGCTAGTGAGCATGTTATCATTAATTTATATTGAGATCGACTGTTTATCACACTGCAGACAACATATTATTTTAGACTGTATTACTTATAGCAATACAGAGAAATCAGGAGAAAGGCAACTTGTTGTTGAAATGATATTCACATTTAATGCCGGACTTAATACCATAAAACTGCACCAAATTGATTAAAAAACGAGGCAAGTGGTCTTTTCTGTCGCAATAAAAGTGTTATTCTTTCTATATTCTATGAACGACTGAGTGTTTAATATGATTTGGACTCCCATATAAGTTGGACTTCTAATATCTCACCACAAATAATAATTGTTACGAGAAAATTATGACAGCTGTCTCACAGCTAAAAAAGCTGTGAGATTTTGTAAAAAAATATTGAAAGAAAAAGTAAGACAGGTAACAATGCACTGTCTATTTTTTTCTTCTCTTTCGTTCCATCTGATGCCAGTACTTCTTGACACCATGGAAATTGTATTTTTTATAAATCTGTTCCCCTGGGTGCAACTTATTTGGAGTGCATTTCAAATTGTGCCAGATCAGGTTCGTAATATATTTCTTAATGCATTCTGATGTTTGTTTAATTTCTCCAAATGTCGTAAAACTTGTTTCATATATATACATACTTGTAGAAAAATTAAAGCGAAAGGGGTAAAAATGTTACCGCTTGAGTTGCACCTGTAAATTGGCATTTCCGAGAAATTTCTACTTAAGATGCGGAAATGAAGTGGATGCAAGCTAAGAATTTAGGCAATATAGAGGGAAATATTCCCCATAAATGAGGCTCAATATATCTTGAATAGATAGACATACACTTACTTTGCCTTGACAGGCGATCTTTTAGACCGAGGAAGAAAGCCGGAAGGTGAACAGTGCTCAGGTATATCCTACTAACAGGTTATTATACTAATATAAAGGAGGCAGAGATAGGAGATAAATAGCCGTTGGCTTGCATGGTTGACTAGCTTATCTCAGGGCGACCATATGTGTAAAATAGATAGTATAACGAGTATATTCGCAGTATTGTTTATCCCTATTGAATGTTAAATTACAGAAAGGTGTTGCAGGCTTTCGTATATAGAGGTAGGTATTCTTCTTAGCTATCATATATAGCGACTTTCTTATCTAATTAATAGGTATGCCAACTCTTTTTAACGTTACATTCTACATACCTACATATATAAAGCTCATATATTAGTCTATAATTATTTACATATACAATTATGGTTATAGGACGAGGGAACTAGAGAAAATGTGACAGGGAAAGTTAAGTTCAAAAATTATATTTGAAGAAGAAAAGATAAATTTGTTGAAGGATTTCCCTCACGATTCCCCTGGCTTAAAATTCCATCACGAAATTTAATATGTTGGATTTAATCCTATTAAATTATATATTATAGGTATACACAGGTACGTGGAGAGCAGATTATGAGCATATCTTTTTTGTAAACTACGTTTTTGCGGAAATCTACGCACTGACTATAATAAATAAAACTTGACTAAAACTCAGTAGGTATGTCTTTTTGTATGCTGTTAAAATATTCTAAATATATAAAATTATGATCAAAATCAACTTATATTTTAAATATTTAATATACATAAATACCAATATTTAATTAAATTAGATTTTATACAGATTTTCATTATGATTATATATACTATTATTCATATAAATATATTTTAAATAATATCAAACGTTATTTCAATATGTTATGTCTTTCGTTACGCAGACTTTTTAAAGTATATTGTAGTCATCGGTTTTTTATAAATAGGTCTTTTGGAGTGCAATAAAAAAAAGAAAAAAGAGGAAAACCAGACTTTTAAATATGTATATGCGATTATGTTAATTACATAAACTAGGCAAAAGTATCAGATATCATTATATATAGGTTAAAATATTATAATTATACATCTAGCCTGTATTTCTTTATTATATCTAACTATCTAATATCTATATAATTTTAAATATATTCATAAGATGACTAGTATAAATTGTTGTAAAAAATATTTATTGATTCTGTTTTTTGCCCCAGTAAATATAATTATAAATTTTTGTTGAGAAAATATCAGTTTTTTTGTGGAATTGTGTTCGCATTCATCAAAAGATATATACACAGGTAACATTAGGTATCAATTTTAATAAAAATAACGTTAACTGAAATTTTTCGCATAGAATGCTACACTTTATATGTCAGAAATTAAATGTCTTATTAGACATACAAATAATGCATACATTATAAATATGTGTGTTGATGCATACGTTATATGCATTTCAAATTTGCATATAAGCAGAGAATGTTTATACTGTTTACATTTTTTAATTTGCAGGATTGCGCCAATATATATAAATGTTATCAAATGTTTTATAATTGACTTATAAATATACTCATATTATACGTACCTATAATTATAAAACATTTTCTGAAAAAACATACTTCAAAACATTATCTCAAGTCAAAGTATTATTATATCTGTCGGTTTATCAGCTAAATATAGAAAAAAGAAATAAGCATGCGAAATATAAATAAAGACTAAAATAGTGTTACAAACGTTATAATGTAATAGGTCAGGTCCTATATACTCAGTGAAGTGAGCCTTGCTGAATTACATGAATTTCAACCGAGACTGATCAGTGTACACGCTGAAAGAAAACATCTCCACACTGTCTAAGAAACAAACGGAGGCAAAGATCAAAGATTTCTGACCGAATATATTTATACTTTCGAGTTGAGGAATTCCCAAAGGATTAATTAAGTAAAAACTCTGTATATAATATATAAATAATTGGTGCTCCATTTTTGATTTTTTGCGATGATCTATAAACTATTTAAATAATATTAAGCGCGGAATATATAGCATTGTTTTTTAAACTACAAATTCTATGCATACACAAAGTATATAGTTCTTATACAAAAGCAAAATAAAATTATATCAGTATATTGATTTTTTAGTATTCACAATATTTGTCTTCACTTTCTATTTAAAACTTCAAATTTGACTGAACACTTTAACTTTTTCATCACTTTTTAATAATACATAAAATTTAAGAATCGAGTCGTTTTGTATGATAAAAAAATTATTAAAAATCTGTAGAAGACTATAATAATTTTATTTGATACATAATTATATTATATGTACACAGTCATCTCCTCTTTAATATATCAAATTATACGATTTTTTAACAATTTATATATCAATCAAATATGCGGCACTTTGATCTTTAGTTTAATAGAAAAATATACACATAAATTTATATATTAATTATATATATCTATTCAATGTGTCATCCTGTGTAATTATATATTATATATTCAATTATAACTATTTAAATCCATTCTAATTTACTGTACCTATAATGAAATTAAAATAGCAGATAGAAATTTAAAATGTAAATGGAAAGTTTTACTAAACAAGTTGTGAATGTCTATGAAAATCAAAAGGTAACAAAAACACTGACGTCATTAACCCATCTATAATCGTTTAAGCTGAAATATTCAGAAATAATTTTAATGCTTTATTATATCTATAATGCCATAAAAGGTTATTATATAAATTATAATCTATAAATTGAGATATACTTATATTTAGAACTAATTTTAAGGAACGTTCAGTTTTTGATATTTACGTCTATAATATCATGGTCATTTAAATTTAGCCGAATTTGAATTTTTTCTATATCATAACTTTTATTTAGAAACATCTTCAAAGGTTTGAGTTTTTTTCACATGTCTGTTCTGAAAATGAGGTAGAATCTTATTACAAAAGGTCACCAGCGTCGGTAACAATAAAGCAATTATAGTACTTTTTACATTAACAATGATAGATTATATGATTCAATTAACGTGAAATTATAGTATAGGTTATGTAATAATTTGTTGGATTTCATAAGTTACTCTTTCACCTTAAATTGAAGCCCATCCAGGAAAAAGGTAACAGCTCAAACAGAAAACTGATCAAGAAAAATAATATAATAATTTTTGATTGTTCACCTGCGAAATATCTTGGATAAGCTATAAGTTCCTCTTCGTATTAAATTAACTTCAAAAGAAATCTGGGAGAGGACGAGCGAACATAATACTTATAACAGTTTCTCCAAAAATTCGGCCACTCTTTAATGAAAATATATAAAACATGTTACACACATTCAGTTTTTTTCAACAACACCAAAAAACAGAGAAAGCTTTAAAGCAGGAAACTGGCTGAATCGTAACCTATGGAAGAATGATATAGTCACTAACGCGGTCCCTTTGTTCTCTTCATGGGAATTTTACGACTGCATCAAGCAAATTTATTAAACTATATCTTCGAGTGCATTATTATATTATATGAGGCATAGGCGTGTTGTGTTGTCTTTGGTAAATGTTGAATTAAGGTCGACCAAGGCAATAACTATGGGCATACCCCTAACCCCTCTGACTCTAATAGACGTTTGTATCTTCCAGTAAATAAGCGAATCCCATTAATTGGTTTTATCTTCAATCACGTTATCCATCGATGTATCATATATCCTTACTATGATTCTTTATGTATATCGATATATTATGTACATATATGTGTATGTAAATATATAGTTTTAATGACTGTGCTGCGGTTGCTTCCAGATACATCGACTGACTGTATACTTTATCTTTATTTTACTTATGTAATGTTTTGATAAAGATGATCTGTAATAATTCTCAAAATAGGTATATATTGATCTAAATGGTACATAGTAGGTACCTATTATACGCTTAATCGATGTATTTTATGTAATGGAACAGTTTTGATTACTATTGCAATTATTTTTATTATACTAAAAATAGTCAATAGTCAAAAATAGTTGCAGTATAAAAACGTACCTACAACGAACCTGTCAATTTTAAAGGAAATATTTATTCTATGGTTTTAGAACTCTGGTTTTTCAAGTATCAACATGTAAGAACGTCGCATAACACTATTTTTAAACGTTTTGTTAGAATTTATAATTAGAGTTAAATAAAATTTGTAAGAATTGGAATGAAATAAATTTTGTCTAAATTATTTAATAAAATTCGAATAATGGCAAAATTGCTTAATATATTATATATATCACAATGTTTATTTTGATCAACATTTGATCAATACTTACTATATATATATATATGTATATATTAATATATTATAAATAATAATAAATATTATAAATTGCTAAACCTTTTTGAAGAAAAAAACACAATATGCGCTCTCAAGAAAAGTATTTATTTGCTGTTAAATATTTAAAATAATTAATCCAAAAATTGTAATAATAGCATATTAAAAGTCAAAGTTGGAAACATTAAAACATATTTTAAGGTCAATTTATTTGTATAAAGATATTTAACTAAAGAAAAACATTATAGAACTGATAGATGATCGATTATATTCAGAAGCTCCCTGAATACATATGTTTACAATATTTATATATGCGTCTAATTGTTATTGTGTTCAACAAATTAATTAAATCCTGATGAGAACAAAATATTATAAACCAACAAGTTTATAATGGATTAATCCAATTTCTTTCTAAATTCATTTTGAGAATTTTTAAATAACCTACTTACATACATATATTGTATACTTTTATTGTATATTTATATTTTAAAATCATAATCGATTTATAAATATACATTTGTAACCTTTAGTGGCTTAAAAACGGTGTCTAATAATTTTTCGTTTAATTCATATTTTCTTAACTGATTTAGTAAAATATAAAATTAATGATCCAAATTGTCCAGCGATAACGATCATTCGAGGGAGAGTGGGGCACATGGTGTTCACAGCTTCCCTTTGTTGGCGCAAAAATAAATATAATCAGCAGGCGAACTTGTATGGCACCGATTTGTCCATATATAGAGCTATACATAAAATGTACCTAAATCTATTATATGTATATATATATACATACAGACACACTCGGTCACCATCTGTTCCGAGAATACTGGAATCTGTGTGTAATGTACGCGACCAGCCCTCCCACAAATATTTAATCATAGTTCAGTGGGTGACACTTTGACTTCCAGGGGTTATTAAGATCATCCCCAAGATCCTTTGGATAATATAAGATGGGCACCTCACTCACTTCAATACGAGTGGAGGACCCAATGAAACAATAACATCAAATTCCGATGGCAGACGGTCGGATGATTACAAAAACACAAACTTGCTCGAATCTCAGCCAAAGGGGGGGGGTCAATCAAGTGGAAAGTGGCGGACTTCTGAACCGTGATCTCTTTATTATGTGTCTGTGCATTACACTTCTAGCTCGCGCGACCTCATGTCTAAAACCCTAAAGTTCTGAGCACGCGAATACATACCTAAACATCTTCATACGTAAACATACGAGCACCTCGGTGTAATATGTACGGAATTATAGGTTTATGTCAAAATATTGAAGGTCCAGCCCATTCGGTCTGTTGACCTAATGTTTTCCATTTTCCCAACAAACTTTGTTCGCAGTTCGACTTTGTTTTTAACCATTAAAAAAAATTTGTAATATTATGGTTATTCGAAATTGTGTTTCGTAATGATGAGTGAAGCTTGATGAATGATAGACATTCTTCGCAGGTAAATATTGAGTCCAGTTTCTCGCCTGATAAAATATATTTTTGACTCGATCTGAAATGTCGAGCTGTTCAACAGTTGTTGATGAATAAATATGAGTTTTCTGTTTATAAATAAATTAACATTATACAAAGAATAATGCGCTTGCAAATGCCAAAGTAAAACTTAATCAAAATTTAACGCAGAAAGTACCTATAGAAATATATTGACTTTGTATTACTTTATATATACAAGCACTGAGAGAAATACGAATATATATGTAATAATTATCATATTTTTGAAAAATCTATCAAATAGTCACTCTTTCTGAAAAATTATTGTTAGAATACATTTTTTGTGGATAACTAATATAAAGTTAAGATGTATTTTGCGCAGAATTTCTTATATAGTATTGGCAGAGCACTATGCGTTTAATTTTATTTGTTCAAATGTAGCCTGAATGAACCCTAAGACAAATATACAAAATATTTTAATGAATTGCCTTATTCTTCAGTGATACTATAGCATTTAAAATATTACTATTATTTACTACTTATACTTTGGAAGTAGTATCACATAGAAAATATATGTAATATAAATATATTAATTATATATATATATATATTTCAATTATAATTAATATTATATAAAATGACTCCGCTCATACCGTTCAGTGTTTATATATAGTGCAGAGG
>JAYRBW010142756.1:0-14955 GCA_036023295.1 Invenusta paracnida | reverse complement strand
AGAAATTATGTTTCCACAATGAACCATTTTCCGTCACAAATTTACCTTTACAATTTATCAACATATTCAAACCCCCTAGAGAACATATACATACATTCTTACATTAATTCATCCGTGCAAAACATTGACACATATACAAACATTGCATAATTATTCATAAATGCATTTATTTGATATTTACCGTTTTTGAATGCGTTTTGTCAAATTGAACTACATTATACAGCCATAAAATTATAAGGAGGTGGTAAACTTTAAGTCATTAGCATATTTGACATGTGCCTTTATATATACTTATATACCTACAATAAGAAAATGCGCCTTAAATAGCTTACATTTTTGTGTATTTCGTTATCATTTTTAGTTGAACAAATAAGTGACTATCATGCAGAATTGTAGTTTTTATTTTTAATATTCAAAATCAGAACTTTATATGATCTGTTGAGTACTGCGAAAATATTATATTTTTATCTTGTCTTCACAAAATTAATCATGACATTTTAATTATATAATTTTATTTGTTTTCAATAAGTATCTTTAAATTTATATATTATTTATATAACATATATCTAAGTAATTTATTTGTTTCAAAATTTAACCTCTTATATTTTAGTCGTAAATTTTATTAGCTAATAACATTGATAGAAATTTAAAAATAGTTTTTATTTTTTAAATGGCAACGCATGCTTATATACAAATATATGCAAATATATGCAAATATATAGGTGAATGCAATGAAATTTTAATGAAACTGAATAGTACGTTATGCATATAGGTAAAAATATATTTATTATTCAATAATTTATGAAGATTGATGAAGTTATAATTCATAAAGACAATATTCTACATAATATAACCATTAGGAGATTACATTCATTTTTTTAAATTAGTGCTATTTTTAGATGTAATGTACAATTGAAATAGTTAATAAGGATATATTTATTTTATTTAACTTTTTGAATAATAAACAAGTCAAAAAGATAATATAAGTATCAAAGGATAGTATCACGCATTTTTGATTTTATAACTCTTGTATATCTGTATGTTATTGTTATAGATCTGTCTGTATGTATGTACGTGTGTATTATACTGTACACCTATTACATCTGTTGCATATGAACTGTATTATCTGTATGTGTTATATAGTATATATTGTGTTATGTATATCCGTATTTTATTATGAAGATATATGTACAAGGGTTATCAAATCGAAAATGTGTGATACTGTTCTTTGATATATTATCCTTTTGACTTATTTATTATTCAAAACTATACTTTATAAAATATAAATAATTTAGATATTGTCTAAACAAAAATTTTAGACAAAAATTGTACAAGCTCTCGATTCAGATCGTCTGTTTAATAAAAATAATCGGCAGGTTCTTCAACATTGTCAGTATAAAATAATACATATATATAAATGATTGGAAATGTATAATCATAATGCAAATAATTAATGTGTAGTAATATTACATGCATTAGTGTGTTTTAAGCAAACTGGTATATACATTAAAAAATAAAATACACATAATATATAAATGAATAATATTTAATATTAAATTGATTAAAAAGTCGGCCACTACAATTTTTTATATTAATTTTAACTTCGATACTCATGTGACGTACATAATTATATAGATATGTAGATATTAAGATATCGATCATTATTAATATTAAGTATTTTGCAACCTTACTTTAGTCAACATTGCTTAATAAACCTTTTAATATATAAAAATATACAAAATATATTAAAATGAACTTCTGAAAGCAGTTAATTAATTAATGTAGTTTTTAAATTTATTCTTAAATACAATATTATGTTGAATTTTATCTTCTTAATTTTCTTTCTCAAAATGAAATATTGATTATGATAAAGTGAAGGCATGCAAAGTATAGATAAGTATAAAATGACTTTTCCAACAGAGGCGACTACATAAATAAATTTATCGGATTGGTTTTGCTTATCACAAGTATTGTGTTTAAGTCTGTAGTTTAATAATTAGCCGATTGACACATTTTTCTGAGACAAACAATTCTCACACAATGAAGATCTAATGCCGTAGAAAACAATGTTTCATTTAAATGTTTTTACAGTAAATTCATTTAACAAGAAAGTATCTGAAGACCAGTCCAGAGATACAAAAATAAAAACAAATGAAATAATTACAAAATATTTTACAAGTAAAAATAAATGTCATTATTTTAGAAAAATAATTATTATCTAAATTTATGGTAATTGGTGTATTTTAATATTATATTGGACAATTTTCATTGTATAGCTAGCCACAGACTACTTTATATTCAATGCATAAAAATATATCAAATCATTTAACATTGATAAACATATATTATTAACTCAGTTTTATAAAACAAATTAAATCAATGGATTTCTAAAGCTAATTGATATGTTTGTTACTCCATACGACTTAACTGAATTTAAAAAATGTTATTCACAACAATTAAGCGTCTTTTCGGCAGTTCATGTGTAATCCATAATTGTATTGGCTATTAAAATAATAGGGTAATAAATATTTAAAACCTACACGTAATCTCCATTTACAATTTATTAAAATTGTAATACAGTAAATTCGTTAGACATTATACATTAATTTCAAAATTTAAAGAAAAATACGTAAACAATGTATCAAGTATTCTAATAATATCTTTGACAAAGTATTATAACAACATAGAAAAGATGTTGCACGTAGATTTTAAATATTAATAAATATATTACTCTGTTTATTTTGTTAACCAATAAAAGTATGCATTATATTACACAAGAACTAAGACAGACGCTTTTATATTTTAAAATTATAAATTTGTTTTATTCTATTGAATTTAATGTGCTGCAATCTACATAGGTAAGTCGTTATAGCATTTTAATAGCAAGCTGATGGCATTTTACTTTTTGCGCTATGATTTCACTTACAACATTTTATGAGTTGGAATTTTGAAATTAGAAAAAAAAAGTTTTACATGATAAAAGCTAAAGATATAATTTAAAAAGCTATATAATATATAAGTAACATATTATACATTTCAGTTTGTATTACAATATAAATATAATCAGCGATAAATAAAACTATGTTACTAAATTTTATCAGGTACAAATTTGATGAAAATTATATCTAAAAAACAGTTTCTCTACCTCCCCAAATGTTCCAATAATATTGAGTATGCTAGACAAAAATTTGAATTCTAATTCATTTTGATCTCAAGAATTCAAGGAACTTCAAAAGGTTTTAGTTAGTTCAGGAAAATGTTGATTTCGCTCAATGCGGGTTAAAGTTATCTCACATCATTTAATCATTGACTTTTGACGATGTATACGTGCTTACTCTAGTAGTCGAAGTTTAAATCAGTCCTTTCTTAGAGAGTAAAAGCCTATTGGGTTGACTCCTGCCTTCAAACCCGAAGGTAGCAAGTTGAAACCCCGGTGGTATACGTCTGGCTTCAGCAAACTGATTCGTATTGACCTAATTATCGATTGATTAGTTAAAGCCTATGGCGACTATTTAATTTATATTTAATATATAACGATAAAGCGTTACTGCAATTTACCAGTCAGTCCTTTCTTCAATTTATCTACTAGAAGTTATAATTCTAGGTGCATTTTTAGAATAATTTATGTAGTATTTTTTAAAACAGAGTCAAAGATTTTAATGAGGTGTTTCTTAAATTATATTACTTCCATGTAAGACGTTACGAAAAAAGAGAGAAACACATGCAGTTGATGCATTTAAAGTCGATGGTAATCATAAACTCATAATTTATGTATATATTATATACTAAATATACTTACCTATATATGATTAAGAAATATAAAAAGAAAAATGTTACATGAAAAATTTGGTTTAGTTTGTTATTTATAAATTAAGTATGAATAGGTTTATTAGATAGTATAAGATACTAAATAGTAGTGAAACTGATAAATAGTACTTGCTAGTAAAAATCATAAAAAAGTTTTTGATCATTGTACATGATTAGAAAAAGACTTCATATAATAATAAATAATAAGAATAATATACTGTTTATAAGCTATCATAATTACGATAGCTCAAAATTCACTTAAATTAATAAAATATCAATTAGAGGTATATTTGACTACTATAGACAGCCCCATATACCTATCAATATATATAGAGTTATGTAGTATATATATAGTCTTATATAATGTTTCTATTCTCAGTGTATATCAAAGCTTATTATTATTATTATTATATAATACAAATAATTTGACTTAAATGCTATAAAATATTAAAAATTATACAGTTTTAAATAGAAATCAATGCATATATATTTATTAACATATTATATTAAGAGTTTTCATTCTTACAACAAGTAAAGCAATCATATTTTTTGGTGATACATTTTTTTGCAATTTCAAGTTTGAATGATCTTTTTGTTTTTAAACACTAAGCATTTTTATTGAAAGTTTATAAAGTTTATTGGGAATCTTTTATTATGAGTTTTTAACAACTTTGTTCAGGTTTACACTATTTATTTTTACCTTTTGGACATTATGATATATAATTGACTATAAAACTCGATTTTATATTAAGTATAATGTTATATATTATATAATTATTACAATATTTCGAATATTTTATATTTCATTATTGCATTATATATATTGGTCATCATTTTACTTTCAGCACAGCGTAAATATTTGAATAAATATTCCGAGTTATTATATAATTATAGTACCTAATAATTATCTAGGTTATTAATTAATATTTAACCTACTTTTCGTAGATATTTTTCCACTAAACAAAAATGTAAATATTTTAAAAATATATTATTATAACTCTTTTTATTATAATCAAATATTATTATAATAATCATTGATGTATATTTTTATTTGTTTTATAAAATAATGTATTTCTTTCTATTTCTTAAATTCCCTAACTTCGGATTTTGCATTTAAATTTGCTCATATATAGTTATCTTGGATAAATTAATTTCAATAATTTCATAAAATCAGAATTTAAACATTACACAACAGTTACACATTTAAACAAATATATAAATGGATAATTAAGCAATAAAAATGTTAAAAGTCAAAGTTAAGTAAAATTGAATATCGTTCTTGTAGAAATTCCAACATTGATTATGTGAATTTATTTTGTTAATTAATTAGATTAATTAATGATAAATATTTTGACACACTCAGATATCGTTCTATTTTTGTGAACGCCCTTTTTTCCAAATTACTTATATACAAAGAGAAGTTATCTCTTATAAAGGCTGTAATAATATTAATATTGGAGAGGCAGACCACAACTTTTCAATCGTCTAAAATAGCTTACATATATATATTTTCAAATCAAATTTAATTTAATATATAATTATTTTACATACTATTTCTCAAGGGGCCTCTTCAATTGTCTCGACTAGTTTTATGCGCAGTAATTGTAATTTATCAAATTGATGAAGCTTTTATATATTTCCATCATAAAATACTCGTATGCTTAAATTACGTTTTTAATACAGTTAACTTGGTTCCCCTTTAAAATATTCAAGTGAACTAGTTAATAATTAGTTAATTAACACCAACTAGTGTTTTCTTTTTTCTTGTTTATAAGTATTAATTACCATATGTAGATATTGACTGAAGTAGTTAACTAGTTTTAAATCCAAGAAAATTCAATTTGAAACTATTGCGCCGCCATTGTATCAGTTTTTCTGTTTTACTTTAATCTAAAATTATAATGCTATCAACTACGAAGAACAAAATACACTCTTCGATAGGAATCTTTCAAACATATCCAAAGTATTACTTTAATGTACCTAGTATATTTCTAATACTTCAACTACTTAGTAATAACTTAGTAACTACTTTGTGCTTTATATAAAAAAAGGCCAGACGCTGTATTAGTCATATATATTTTATTCAAATCCTCTTTGTTTAGCATTGTGATTTTTATCATTATTTTGTTTTGCCATTTATTTGAACATTAATTTATATATTCCATTTAAAAATTCATTAATCTGAAATGCATAAATGACACAAATTAGCGTAAAAAAACAATTTTTATCTAAGGTTAACTTTAATTAGGTTATTCACAGTAAGGTTAAATTATGTCATATAAATATGTTTGTGTAAATTGGATAAATTATTATCACATGAAATACATTTTTCAAAAACCTTAAATGAAACATAAATTAATATTTTAAACATCGTGAGTCTAAGTTTTACATCTTTGTACTCGATAAGATAAAATTACCAAAATTTGATTCACCAATTTGCATCAATAGGTATATTCACTGTTTAATTCACCCCAATTTCATATGTTTTACGCCATTTTATCTTTTTGAATATAAATGTTTTTGACATTATTTATAATTAATCAATTTGGGAGTTTCTAATTTTATTTATAAATGTTTATTATCTTTAAATTAAATAAGCTTTTGTATGAAATTTTATGCATCTTATAGAAACAAATGTTTTATAATATTAATTTTAATTCTCTATAAAGTCGTAAAATTTGAATACATATATGTATAGTTGAACAATTATAATTTGAATCTACATATCTATACATTTTCCAGTTTGACAAATACAAATTTATGTTTAATATTTTGTTTTTGTTTTAAATTTTAGTATAACCCAATTATATGTTCGTATACATTTTATCAGTCACAACAAATATTATATATGTACAATATTAATGAATAATAATTCTTAAATGCGCATGAATATCTAGGCAAAGGCATATATATTTTAAATTTTATGAGGTTTCTTATTTTTTCTATGCTTTATGTTTTTAACATTTATAAAACAATTTTCAAAACAATCGGAGCTTAAATTTGGCTTCAAACGAAAAGTTAAAACTTTAGATAAAACTAAATGTTTTCATAAATCATGTCAATATTATAAAATAATAAATAACACAGCTAAAAATACTACAAAAATGTTATTAATACCGAGCTTTCAGAGATCCTCTTAGTCGATGGGTTAAAATAATTTAAACAACTTGCGATTTTTTTGGTGCGTAAATGTAATCGTACAGCAAACATAGGTTTAACACTGTCATTATTTTAACCCTTCGACAAGGGAGCGGATCTTCGAAAGCTCGGATATTAATAACATTATTTGCAGTATTTTCGATTTTATTATTTATTATTTTATTGTATTTCAATTATGCTGCACGAGGCAAACATACATTTTTTCTCATATCAATGTTATTTTATGGATGTTCTAAATTATTATATAAGAGGATTCGTTAGATTTTATAGGATAAACGTTTGGTTATACACGCAAATACTACCAAAATACGTCTTCTATAATTTAATTACGTAAATTTATTTTTCATTTAAAGAATGTAAAAATAACACAAGTACTCACTTAATCTTTTTAGGGGAAACACATGTGTGTATATTGTATTTAGCACATAATTACGTCATTTCCTTTAATTTTATTTCTTTAAAAAAATAAGTTAAATTTTAATCTTGTGAACGATCAGAAATGTTATACTACCGTAAATGATTTAAATTAAGAAAATAAAAGACATCTTACAAATTATCATTAGATATAATTAGTTATAATAAAGTAATATTTTTTGCATTAATTGGATTAATCTAAAATACTAAAGCAGATTTATCGGATAAAAAAATAAAACCGAAGACGAAGTCGAAGCAACTCTTACCATCTTTCTTGGACGTCCTGGGGTTATACAAATACAGTTAACGGAAATAGTGACTTCATTCTACGCGATACTCCAGTTTTATTCAAGAGAGAAAAGCAATATGAAGCCTGTGACCAATACGTGTTCATCTTCTTTCACTAATTGATAATTCAACTTTTCTACTGGATGCCTACAGTTTATGCCTTCTGAGTAGATGACCAAAAAGTAGAACACCCACCTACACAAGCCATCCTCTTGCTATCCACATACGCATCTACGTTATATCATATATATGTAGATATTGCCTCCATGCATATTAATCTGTAAGTGAAATGAAAATCCTCTATGTGACGGCTCACTTTCCAAAAAATCTAGAACAATATAGCTGCTAATGAAAAAGTTTATTTAACTTTATTGTTTTTCAAATGCATCATGAGGTTAGTATTATGATTCAAAATGCAATTGAATTTATTCAATGTAACTAACCAACAAAAAGATAATGTAGCTAAAATTTCCATCATACTGTTCCTAATTAATTATTTGCTTCCATACACACTGATGCACACCATTGCCAGATTCAGAAAAAGTAAATGTATCAAATATGGCGGCCTATTTTTCGGTCGCTTTTTCAGCCTTGTCATTTATAAAGACTTGCTTTTTATTAAATTAATTCATTATTTTTGAAGAAAACTCTTTTTAAAATCAATTATAACATAGATATTGACTAATAAATCTTTGACAAATATTGCCGGAAGACATTTGATTCAGTAAAGAAATATTCGGTATTTTTTTAATGAATAAATTTGCTAAAAAATGTATTTATTAAAAACATTACATATATAATAACAATACGATCTTTGTAATTCACATTAAAACCCACAAATTAAACTATTTTTGTTTTCATATTCCTTTAGAAATATTATGTTATTTGTCATTTCTTGTTACTAAGTAGTACTTTGAAGTACTTTAAAATATCTAATGACACAGCATGATCTAATGTGTTTTATGATATATATATTATATTATTTGTAAACAAGTGACGTAATTAATATTTAAATATTTAGCGTGAATAATTGTTTTATCCCTCTTAATATAATAAAGAAAAACAATAATTTCCAATGTCATTCGCAAACGCTTTAAACAAGTAGGTATAATCTGCGAGGTTTTATTTATACACATTTTATCACAATTCAAAACATATTATATTAATAACTTCAAACAACTATTACCTAAAAATGTTATGTTATTTTGATGTTATTTTATTTTGAATGTGTTTAAAAGGATAGAGAATCTTTTTTTAGAAAGTATTCATTTATATGTATTCTTATTTTTAATTGTAAAGGTAAAATAATTAAAAGTTAAATGATGTTAAATGATCATGTGTTTGATTTAAAATTTAAAATATGAGCTTAGGAAAATTTCTTAAATAAATTATAATTTTTTATTGTAAAGCCACAAGCATAAACTTTTACGCTTTTATCATCCATACTTTTCATTAACTATTCTGAATTATTTTAAAATAATTAAACATGTTTTCTGTATTTTAAATTTATAGAAACTTGTTTCATGTCTTGATTTCCATTATTGAATAAACATTACCAAATAAAAGAGTTAAAGTTTATATAAATCGCATGATCAAACAATTGTGTTAAATATCCTTTTATTATTTTAAGTATATTTACATCAAGCGAAACAGGTGTACTAAATTTGAGGTTGAATTACAAATATTTGGTCAATTTATTGAAGTACTTAAATACTTAAAATTTGTCACTATTTGTTAACTTTATAATTCATTAAATATTATATATGTTTTATTAGATAAACAAATATCTTATTCCAACAACAGTACATATAAAACTAAATGTTTATCTGTGCTTTATTTAATTTCCAAATCGTTTTATTATACAATAATTTCAGATGATCTTTGTAATATAAAATAAATTAAAAATCATAGGTATTCAAATGAATTCTATAAAACCTTTGCGTTCTTCATAGTTACATCCTTGAGTGATTTCTTTAGCGAATAAATAGTTAAAGAAACTGTAGTTTATTCGACTCTACTATTATTTTATAATATTGACATGTTTGACTGATTGTATGAAATATATACTACAAACTCAATTATTTTCAAACTGTAGACCTATTTAATAAAATCTGAGCAAAATGTCACTTCTAGGATCATATATTTTTTCATTTTCCATTTTTGTTACATCAGTTTTGACTTACTGTATGTTTATATATGTATGTTATTAAAACCTAAAACATTATAATGTAGCAACACTTAATCATATATATATATATATATAATTGTATTTAAAATAAAATAAAACGTCATATTTTTGTAATCTTTGCACTCTATATTGAACATTAATGTAACGGGCATCTTATAGAAACTCGTCTGGTGTTTCAAATACTTAATATTAATTCATATAATATACACACTATAAAGATAAATGTACTTATGTATAAAGAAGAAAATGCATAATATGCTATGCTATGTTATTAATGTCTATATGTTATTAACAAAGGGAAAGAACGTTGCAAACTCGCTTCAATGATACAAAAGTATAAGATCCACAAGGACGTTTCGCTACAACTTTGTCAACCTATCTAAACCTATCAAGTTGTAGCGAAACATTCCTTTCTTTAAGTACATTTAGATCCTTCAAACGAGTTCACAAATTCTTTTTTCATTTTTTATCTAAATCATAAAAGGTATGGACAAATTAAAGCTCAAATATTAGTAAACACTAATTTTATTGAAGATAATATATGTATAAAACAAAGATAAATATTAAGGTGAAATACTACTTAAATGACATTTATATATACATAATATGTAGAATTTCAATAAACACATGAACATAAAATGAATTTTCTTCCTATAAGTAGTATTTCTTTATCGTATAAATTATTTAATTTTCATCGTAAATAAGTCGCCATTGATCGTAATTATATATTTCATTCAATTATTTTGGATTTTCTGCTGCAACGATAAAAAAATCCACCAATTAATAATATTTTGACAAATAAATTACAAGGTTTTGTAGATTTCTCAGATGGTATATTACACAAATTTATTTCAACTGTAAACAAATTAATAAGCCAAACTTCATGAACATATATATAAAGTAGTCAAATTGAGTAGGTTTTCCTAATAATATTTTAAAAAATGTAACAGCTTATTCAATCATCAACCTTGGTGCAATCAAGTATCGATTTTAAAAATACAAAATTAATTCAAGGCTATTACTAACATAAAACAGCATAAAAGTGAAACTGTAAGCTATATGCGGTATGCGATTATTTGTACTGTTTTAACAACACGAGCTAATAAGCCAATCAATACAATTTAAAAGAGTCATATATAATTGTGATTCAACGACTTGTGTTATGTTATTCATAAAATATAAATATGTACACAAATTATACCTATACCAGATATATACAAACCCATCAGAATTCCGGTAGAATGTTGTTTCTTAACAAATTAAGTATGACCTATCATTGACACCCACGCCGTAGATCATTTGTGTCACGCGTTCTTTTCATTGCCCAATTATATTTCTGGCGGCACTCGTGTTTTCATTATCTGTGACGCAATGGATTTCTATAGATTTAGTCAGATATCGTCTACAGTTTCTCCTAATCATTGAAATTTAGGCATCGGCACATTGCTAGACATCTCTGCTGGACAGTGCAAAACTTTCCGGTAACATTTTTATCAGTTCTATCATCCGACATTGTTGATATTGAAATTCGTCCAGGTAACAACCTCTGTAATGCACTCTTGATCTTTTAACCTTATCTTTTTACATTTAACCTCTTTAGTATGACGCATTAAAAACATATTTTCCTCTCTGATAAAATGAAATGTCTCTAGATTTCTAAAGCACATATCTATATAAGCGTGAAACATACAAAAATAATAAAAAAATAAGTTCGTGTTACCTTTTTGCCTTACGATTACTAATCGTGAGCAGTCGAAGCACTAATTTATTAATTATTTTTCATATTATGCTGGTTTTAATATATTTAGAAATACATATATTTAGAAATTATTTAAATAATTAAATGAATATTACCTTTTTCTATAGGAAATTAATTTCATATTTTATAAATAGTCATAAATAATGTTAATTAATAAATATATATATACATAATGTATATTGGACATCTTTCACAAGCGTTGTTTATTTTAAAATATTGATTGATTCATTTCGAATTAATTATTATATCTTGAAATGAATAAATCTGTTAAGGCTAACTCACATTAATTTTATATAACGACAAAGTATTATTATTTTTAAATATGAGCCTTAAATATGTATACTAAAATTTGTCAAATGAAAAATTATAATACGGGCATTGATTAATATATATATATAGGTGTGTGTATATTAACTTTATATCAGATTTTATATAACCATAAGCTATATTTTTGGATATATGATTATAATAAAATTTAAAACATAGTTTCATTTATATAATATGGGATGGTTCGTAATTAAGTTTGTTTATCAAAACATATTTAACGGTAATAATTCGTAATTAAGTTTGTTTATTAAAACATATTTAACGGTAATAGTTCGTAATTAAGTTTGTTTATCGAAACATATTTAACAGTAATAGTCTATGTACAAATATATAAGTGTCCATAGTTTATCTACAAATAGTGTCCATCTGCGTTAATTACAAATATAATTTAATGTTGTTTTAATTTATAATGTAACAGAGCCACTAATTAATTTACTAGTAGCGAGGTCTAGAGGATAGAAGCCTGAATTGGGATTGAGAGCGATGTTCTTATTTTTCACAATAAAGGCAGATTCAATAATTTTATACGTTTTAGCATTACTGCAATGATAATTATCGAAGCATTGGTAAAATCAGGGAAATGTAAAGTGTTATTGATATGAATAGAAATACCATTTTCAGTTTTATGATGCAATATATTTTTACGATGTCCTTTCAGACGGATATTTAAATCTCTACCGGTTTCACCAATGTAAGAAGATGGACAATTATTACAATTAACTTTGTAAACACCTATTTGGGGTTTAAACGAATTAAAATTATTGCGAACTAAAATTAGAACGAAGAGTTTTGGGATATTTAAAAATAATACCAGATTTGCAAGCAATAAAGAAAATGGTGGTTAAAATTAGAATTAAGAGCGGCGGTGAAAGGAAAAGTGATTTTATTCGAAGAAGAAAAAGGAGAAAACGTTCTATTATTTTGTTTAGAAAAGGAAGCTCTAGCACAAGAAAAAGCTTTATTCAAAACATGTTCTGGATAACCAATTTTAGATAAAGAATTAGAGATAACTGAATTCAGCCTGGATGAAATTAAGGCTACAGAATCTAAAAGCTCGGAGAAAGAGATCTTGGACAACAAAATTTTTCTATTTAAACTGTGAAAAGTGAAAACATATAAACAAGAATTACTTCGCGTAGGTTTACGAAATAATTTAAAAGAAAGAAATGAGGTAGATTTCAAAATTAAAACACCAAGAAAGGGAATAAAATTATAGGTTTCAATTTCAACCTTGAATTTAAAAGAGTGGGGTATAATGAGTTAATAAAAACGAGAAAACCATCAAGATTAAAAGAATCATTGACAAAAGAAAGCTCATCATCTACACACTGAAGCCAAAGAAGAGGTTTATTACCGGTATAGGAAGGAAGTATTACGAAGCATTTATGAATAGTGTTCATGTAATTTTTATTTCTCATATATAATGTGTCATGTTGAGTTGTGCTTTGTAACCATGATTATAAACTTTTGTGAAGTTCGAAAGCTTGGGTGTTTTATTAAATTTATTTTACTTTAGGAGTGTCTTTTTTTCTTGCAAGCGAATTAATCTTTATCATATCACCTATATAATATAATGACATATAATGACACGAAATCTATATATTGTTAAAAATGTTACAGATTTTTATAGCATATCATATGTTTTTCAAGTAAATAAATGGAAGTCAAAATGATTTCAAAGTACAATACAACGTTTATTTCATCATAATGAGATTTTAGAAATTCTCAATCAGAATGTGAAAGAAATTTTTGGATTACAATATAATGTTTTCAATGTCAAATTAAGGTATTGAAATTGTTAACTATTGTTCCCTTCATTAATATTATATTATAAAGCAATGCCAACTTGTTCGTAATATATGATTTACATTTAAAAAAGTAAGTTTTTATATTTTTAGGCGAAATTAAATTGAATCCTCATCTTTTGAAGCAGTAGCACATTTGTTTTAAATTATATTTTACTCCTAATTATTTTTATAATGCGCAGAGGAAGGAATTTTAATAAATAAGTGTAGTTATACATTAAACGTAATTGCTACGAAATTTATTTAACACCATTTTCCGTAAAACGAATACAAAATTACACTTACTAAAATAGACAAAATATGATTATCCCTCGTAATAGTAATAGCTAGAATACCAGTATACCATCAATTTATTGCAAATGTATCTTAAACGATCTTATTTACAGGTATGGGCTGAAGAGATCCAACAAGGTCTAACAGCTCTCCCCGTACTGTTGATAATTTATCGTAGGAAACCACCACATTATATTTCTAGTTTTCTTATTTATATGCCACATTTTTCCAGCTTTTATATTATTCTTTATTCTTTAAAATGTTGTATGTTATGGTTATGGGTTGAATTTTATAACTGGAGGGCACTTTATTATTAAGTTCTACAATACAGCAATTAAACACTTCAATATATATATATATTGCATTTATAACAAAATTTAGTATTTTACCCAAATAGGACTTTGGATTATTTCTTATGGATAAATAAGCCGTGTAAATTTGATAAAAATACGAGATAAATTTCAGAATTTAATTACCTAGATCTAATTCAGAAATTGATTCGATATAATTCAGGAGGATTACGTGTAAGGATGACAGAATAAAGAGCTTTGTAAGCCTTTCATTGTGTCCTCGTGCCTATACTTTAACAAGATTATTTATATACAAACATAAGAATAAGTAGTTTTGAATTTCTACAGTTTGTGACTCAGACATCTTAAATAGTTTTTGACCAAAACATAATTAAAAATATATATATTATACTTTATACACTGGCGATCGGAATAAGAATTGTTAGTGGGCAAAAATTCACTTTGTATATAATAATGAATTAGTGCATCTATACATTTAATTATGTTGTGTTTTTAATTTGTTATAGCAACGATAAGGGGCCGTTCAAATATTACGTCATCACTTAGAGGGGTGGGTGGGTCAGCAATAATATGACGAAATATGACGGTACTGGGGTGGGTGGGTTTGCAATAATATGACGTCAT
>JAYRBW010142745.1:0-14955 GCA_036023295.1 Invenusta paracnida | reverse complement strand
GGGGGGGGTATTTGAAAACCCTATTTTTGGCGTAACGTTATTTGTGAATGGCCCCTCATATGCTTATATGTATTTTGCAATATTTTGTGACTTTTATATAATTTAAAATAAGTGAACATTACTTATTTCCTATTAAATACTTTTTAATCTTCAGCCTTCAATGTAAGCAGTAAGCAGTATTCTGAGAAATTTGATAATAGATTCGTTACTTTTCTTACATTGATAAATTTTTTAGGGCCACACCAATTTAAGGCAGACAATTCGAATCCAGCAAGAAACGTGAACATATTTCAGTTCTCATTTTTGTGGTATTAAACTTTGTTTCTGGGTGAAATAAGTATGCCGATGATATTTTAGCGGTCATTAATAATTATGATTTTAATTTTACTTCTTTCGAATTGATTTTTTCTTTTTATTCCTCCTTATATTTTACTCATCAATGGGAATAGAATAATTCTATTTCTTTCCAAGACGTTCTAATTATTAACTTTTCTTTTTATTAAAATCCAAGGTTTTTCGTTAAGAAACGCATTCCAATAATTATATCTGCATTTTTATTCTTATCATCCGATCTCTATTGAAATTAGGGTGGTATTCTAAATTTGTCCTCGAGTCAAGGAATCTTTGAGTTTCAAGGACTCCTTACTCAAGGAGTCCTTGAAAAGTGCGTTTCTAAAGTCGCTCCTTGAGTAAAGAAAAAAACGAAAGTTACTAATATACGATGACGTCAAGTGAGGATTTACTTAATATAAACTAATTGTTTACGAAAAATTTCCCAATAGAAATTAGCGTCAGTTATACCGGGAAGTTCTTAATTATCAAAACTTCAAATTTTATTTATTTTTCTCTTAAAATGTGCACCAATACTAATAGATAGACGAATCTTTACACAAACTGAAAAATATCTTCATTAGGGATTTAATCAAAAACGAAAGAAGTATACACTCAAAAAAAGTGATAATGGAAGCGTTAATGAAAAAATAAAGCATGGGAAAAATTAAAATAATCTTTCAAATGCCGATGTATAAATGCTAAACAAGATGTGAAAGAACTCAAAAAACTTTCGGATAATCTAAAACAGACAGCGAAAAGAAAAATTGATAAGTAAATATATATACTATATATATCTATCTGAAAGTAGAATACTTTTTAATGACCTAATGTTTCTTGGCTAGCAGTTTTAATACAAATAACAAATAGTCCAATCTTATTATTTATATTTGTATTCTACAAAAAATATCATTTTGGTCTGATTATGCTTGCATTTTAAAGATTTCGGATGAATGTTAAAGCATATTTTAATTATTTTTGACTTTATTTTTTATTACATGTATTGGAATTGTAAAGTACAAATATTATTATGCACTAAAACATTCAATTTCTATATTCATTATCTTTTGAATTTATCACTTAATATAATTACATGCAGTTAAAAAAGAAATATGCATTTATGTATAATTGATCAGAATATATTTTATATTATTTGGTATTGAATTTATCTTATATAGTGTATATACAATCAAGATTAATTGTATATGATGTATTGTGTCAAAATAAAACAATAATAATTATTTAGTATTTCAGAAGAAATATTTAATCTTATATTTTACAGTGACAGAAAACATCAAATGAAAATGGGGGAGTCATGGCTTCTATTAGGGGGCGAGGTGGCTCAGTGTGGAGAGCGTTGGTCTGTCGATGCGAAGGTCCATGGTTCAAACCCCGGTCTGGCCCAAGTTGTTTCCCTCGCTCCTGGCTCGGCATTATGTGCCAGTCGTTTGTATAGCAGCCCGTGAGGGTTTGTTCGATCGCCTGTACATATGTGGTATTTGTTTATGTTTATTCTGTATATGCCTTATATTGTCAATTTCTATATGCTTTTCAGCTTTCGGGCTGCTATTTATGGAAAATATATACTCTTTCTTATCTTATCTTATCTATCTTATCTATAAATTGCGTGAATAATTTATAAAGCTAAGTGTAAATTGGTATTTTAAAGTATTTAAAATAAGAAAAATTATAAAATAATTTTTTAAATAAAATATGTACCTAATTGTACCTAATATGTAACTTAAAGCTACTACATTATTACATCCTTCAATTGTACAAAAAGAGTTAGTTAGTCAACATTTGTGATAATCGCCTTTCCCTCACCACTCCATTTTTTACGGGTAACATTTTCTACAGTCTGAATGTAAAAAGGAAGCAAGCTGTTACAGATGACGCAGGTCTAATTGTTCATCCCAGTCATACTTTCTTGTAAAAATTATCGAGATTGACGAGCCCTGTTCCGAGAGCCTCTCTCTGTGACTTTTTAATTCCATAATTTTATAATTAAAATTGTAGATAAGTTAGATTTGTATTTCAAGGAAATTAATTTTAATTATTTTTTCAAAATATCAATAAAAGTGTGATGTGCTTAATAGGAAAGTGTATGTTATTAGAAGATTCTCACTTTCATTTCGAATAATAATGTAATATTGAGCGCATTTAATTATTATATCTGTTATTAATTCTTTAGACCTCGGATTGAAATAGACATGTCAAAGGTATTCTTCTCGAAATTCCCTCTAGATATTGACCCATTAGCTATGAAATCACACTATTTAAAAATTACACCGTTTATTAACACTTCCAACTTAACAAGCAAGTATATTTTCTATTATACTATATTAAAATTATTATACAATTTTTCTTACGTATAATTACATAAATTGGTAAATACAAAATATTAATGTTTCGAAAATTGGATGCTGATACAGAAAAAGTTAAAATCTTTATATTTAAAATATATTATATATGTAGCTTTAAAATACGTAAATAATAATAGTTATTGTTAATGATAATAATCTACGCAATTGCCATTTTGTAGGTACATGTTATTGCTTTAATAAACATTGATTCATTTATTTACTTACAAAATATATACATATATATATATCTTAAGCAGTAGTAATAATATCTTAATGCGAATGAAAATTAACCCAGGCTAATTAAAAATATTTTAAAAAATTATCAAAAACGTACTCATATGAGTTAGTACAAGTACGTCATAATAGTATATAAAAAGTTACCCATACATCTCCAATATGCTTGTTTCTATAAAAATCAATAATTAAACGTTCGTATATCCCCTAAGTTAGACGATTTCAGAGTATGGTTGCTCGTATAGCTCAGTCACCCTTACCCCCTCATATTCTATAATTTCTGCCAAAAAATTCTAGAATTCTATATTTTAACGTTAGTATGTATATAATGAACACGTAACGTAATGTGCCAGTGTCAGGCGTAGTTATTGGCAAAAAGGGGAGGGAAGAGGGAAGTGCTTTACGCAACCGGCTGATAAGTATAAACACCAGTTGTGTCGTTGTTTCTGCGAAAAGACAACAGTTTCTTCATTAGGCCACACTAGAGAAGGTTGATTGTCTCACTTTTGCGTCCGCCTATCTTCCTAGATTACATAGCGCCTGCACCATCCTTTTTTATATTTAATATTTATTCTTGGCAAGTTTTTTTCTTTATTTTTGATAATGTCATCACGCGCTCGTGGCTATACCATCATTTCGCTTCTGCCGATCGACTTTTGTAATAATAGTGCTGCCTTCCCAGCAGCGCAGTCAAGCAGAGTTGCATATACAAGCTGTGAGGTGCGCTTCGCTCATATTTATAGAAATGTCCCTTTATTTTTCATATAGTGAGCCAAGCATAAGCAATTGGGCTTGGTGTATCACACGACTATAAGGTATCTCAGGAGAAAGGGTAGTGTTGTATGTTTTGTTTATTTTTGTTTATTGTTAGAATACATAAATTTGTAGAATATATAGATATTATATAAAAACGATATTAAAAAATATACTTGCTAACTTAAATTGCGAATATTTTATTACAGTCATTTTAATGACACATAAGGGTGTAACCAAATAATTCCTATTTGGTAACTAAATGTTGTTTGAGTCAGTGACTAAATTGTCTTTATAGACATAAATTTATCAAATTATAAACTTTATAAATCGTGTTCTTTTTAAACACTATTTTCTTAATACAAATAATTTATTTGAGCTTCTATTTCATAATACTTTTTACTAATGATACGTATATATATATATACCTATATACTTCAATTATTTAATTACTATATTTACATAATATTTTAAATATTTTTTATCATTCATTTCTATATTGTTGTGCATGTAATATAAATCCATTAAACAGCACACGCTTTCTTATTAATAAGCAAGTATTGTTGTGGATTAAATATACATAATACAATTTTTTTAAATTTTAAATTGTATTACTATTTAAAAAATATATAAAAGGTTGCATAACGATAGAAATAACATTGATCAGAATTTAAATTACTTTTATATTACATATATATTAAATACATATTTGCATATACCTATGTACACATATGTATACGTATAATAAGTATAACATTTATAATATTTCCTTACATTTTTAATAATAATTGCCTCAAAGCTTTAGTTCATATTTTTTAAGATGAGCTTTCAAAAATCACTTAAAAGCCTTTTTCACTAATTATAAAATAATAATTATATATAATAAAATTAATCGTTTTTATTACTTAATTAACCAAAGTATATAGTATAAAGTAAGTCTCCGAAAATTAGAAATATTGATATAAAACCTTATTAATTTATTAAAGCTTTATATTTTTGTTATTTTCATATGAAAATTTCTCACGTCTTAAATATACCTTTTTAGACTTGCTTCATCCAATTTGATTATTGAATATCTTTGTTAGTACATATTACTTATATGATGAAACAAATATAACAACTATTATTAATGATATTATATTCGTTATTTGATTTTTTTAAAGTTAATTATTGTTTGCATTCTATAGGTTATGGTCACAGTACACCTAAAACCATGCCCGGTAAAGTATTCTGCATGGTTTACGCTTTGCCCGGGATACCGCTGTGTATCGTCATGTTTCAGAGTATTGGTGAAAGAATGAACGCATTTCTCACATTCTGTCTGGGTAAATTCAAGAGCTGTTTTCGACTCGGCCGTTCAGAAATATCCCAGACTCACGTTATCGCTGTGAGCGGCAACCTTTGTATTTTAGTTCTCACAGCGGGGGCTGCCGTGTTTTCCTTTTACGAGAAGTGGGACTATCTCGACAGCATCTACTACTGTTTCATTACACTGACAACCATCGGATTCGGTGATTTCGTTGCTCTTCAGCGTAACAACTCTCTCTCAAAACAGCCTGACTATGTAGCCTTCTCCCTAATCTTTATCCTTTTTGGGCTGGCTGTAGTTTCTTCGGCGATGAACCTTCTTGTGCTTCGATTTCTCACTATGAACACAGAGGACGAAAGGAGAGACGAGCTGGAAGCGGCTGCGGCAGCCCAAGGCCCCCTTAGACTCGAAGGGGATGTTATCCTTAATGTAGGTACATCCTCGGGAGTCACCGGTCCTGCATCGACATCTGCAGGGCAGCAACAATCTATCAGTTCTCCCAAGCAACAAGCGACACGAATACCCGGGCAAATGGATTGGACTATGGACAGTAATTCTGTCTGCTCATGTACCGATGTCACTATCGCCTGTCACCCCTGGCAGAGTCGTGGAGAAGAAAACACAGCTGACGACTCAGTGTGGTCCAACGGGACGTTCCGTGGCGGAAATAGCAACTCCTCATTGGCTAATCTGGGAACGCTGAAACCCCTACGTCGGCGGCGCAAGTTTTGGAAACATCAGTTTCACGTATGGCGGCAAAAATCGAGTGCAAATAGTAGTCAGCGTGGCCGATATACCCGAACTCGATCTCCAGGCCCGGTGGTTCATCTGGTGCAGACAGCAAACAGGAGAATATACGTGGGAGACACTGTCGGCTTTGACAATCCATCTCTTGGACCGCCGTATCGGGACACTTGGTGTAAGTTAGCGCTGTGCAATAACACTGTGACAGATGCTTCGCAACGTCTTGTTAATAAACGTGCTTCTATTTGAAACCCATGAGATGCGAATTTATCACCAACATATTTTTACTTAGTAATATTAAATTAGTTTAGTATTCTAGCAAAAATAGCACCATTGTATATAAATTATTGTGAGAAGAATTTTATATTATGTAGTTAATATACATAAAAATATTTATACTCTGTGGAAACACATTTTGTAAAAAAAACATTATTTTATCCTTTGAAGAGTTTGCTATATTTTCTGATTTCCATATACTCTCATATATTATTGAAAAGGTACCCATATTTTCATAGAAAATGGTACATATTATTACATTGAATAATTGACTTTAATACTTCAGTTACTAAAAAATATCTCATAGTATTTAATAAAAGTATTTAACATACATATTTTATGATTAGATCGAGTATTTGTTTATAAAGGCTTTGTATAATTATGTTTTGTGAACACCTTAGCTTGGTTTTCAAGGTTGTATTGAACAATGCTGTTCATCGTCAAACTATAGTTAGGTAAGAAACCTAAATTGTACTCATAGATATACCTATTTTACTAAATGTAAATCGTATATCATTACTACCTAAATTGATATTTTTTATTTGTACGATACATTTAATCAGACTAGTATAGAGGATTATATTTACGGTAGGTTTATATACTAATTGATTTCAATGAAATTTCACAACAGTATTTCAAAATGTTCACAATGAGCTATAAGTAGACACCTGAGATCCCCTATTTTTGATACACGTTATTGTTACAATGTTGTTCTTTGGATATGTTGATGCTTGCATTCATTGATATACTCACTGTACACATTATCCCATGTATGTACACATTATATACATTCATATTAATAACAATAACAATAGTTTCAGTATAATATACTTAAATAATTTAACTGTAATTTACTAAAATGATATTTTCAAATTACATTTTTTTAGATCGTATATGTTATAAAAATGTGTATTAAAATGTTACTGTTTACCTAAACAGTAAAATTTATTTTCCAAGTATCAAGAGCGAATCTCAAATCTTTCTTTTCGACGAAATAATAGTAATACATAACTAAATAAAATACATAGAGAAATCAGAATTGTCCATTTATATATTAATATCTCTGTGATATTTATAATGTTCTTCTGAACTGTTGAAACAAGAATTCCGATGTATTACCCGAATCACAGTATTTAAATATATTCAGTTTTTAATCATTAATATACAATGCTAATATACGCATATCACGTGACAGTCCAAAATGGTACTCTATAATATGGAAATACAATTTGTAAGTTCAATGTCAAAGGATAATATATAGCTGTCGAATATAGTCAGCACGATGCGAAAGTAGTAATTGGATTGGATGTATTATACACCAAATTATTTTTATTGGCGCTTAAATAATCTAGAAAAACTACACACATGGCTTCCTAGAAAATTATAATAAAAACAGTAATTGTGAAGTATAAATCGGTGAAATATTACATATTATACATTGGTTTTCAAAATGTTGAAAGTAACGTCTACTGAGGTTAAATTCTAAGTTCACATAAAATCTTAAATATCATAGTACTTCAAAATAAATAAATAGACGAAAAGGAAAGATTAAAACAAGGCAAAGAAGGCTTTTTCTAATAATGTGGAATGCTTATGTCGTGGTGACAGTTTTCTTCTAAAAAGTTGACCAGAAGAGAAATAGATAAAATATACCCGTTGTGAAAATTGGACACACGAGAAAGTACCATAAAGGCAAATGTGTTACGAATTTCATCTGTGATATTTGCTGTAAAAATTAATTTATACACAAATACATACATACACACACATACATATATTTACAATTTGAACCACAATTAAAGAGATACGGTTCATATTTTTATCCATTTTTTTCTGTGTTTTATGCGGATGCTAACAATCATTAACAGTTTAGTTTATAATTCTAGAATGATATTTCTGAAATAATCATTCTAGGATAAGATTTTCGCGCTCTTACAATAGCTGCTTTGTGCATGAACAGTAAAATTTAATAAATCATAGAACAGAGCTCGACGCTGTGCTGTTATCGATTAGATCCTCAGCTTAAAGGTCTCAGATGATAATCTCAAATAGAATACGTCTCGTATGTTCTTTATCATTTCTCAAATATATTATTATATCGTTCAAATGATAACATTTACTTCTTTTTTGCTGTAACGAAAAATAATAGATTTTTAAAAGAAAGAATCTAAAATAATACATTTTTCGACAGATACAATACTAATTATAAATTGCAAATAGAATTATTCCTGAAAATGATTAATTTATTAATAGTTTTTATTTTATAAATAGAAACAGGAATGAGGGCTTAGATATCCGTATTATAATTTCCATAATAACAAAATTTGTCCATAGGTAAATCAAAATATCTTTATACTGTTGAGAAAAATAAGTAATTAAAATAAAAACACGTTTTCATTATTTTAACCTATCATGTTAAAGTAAAATATAAAATGAACGTTTTTAATTGAATATATATGTCTATTAAATAGTTATATCAATATGTGATGGTAACACCTTAAATGATCTATTGAAAAATAACATTAATAATGTAATTATTAAAAAGTGTACCCCTTTTGATTCTTGAAATACATATATAGCTATTTAAGAACATGCATAGGTACCTAGTAAAATCAATTTAACTGACATTTTTTTTATATTTCTGAAATCCAATTGGATCTATAATTGTAGAATAGCCGTACAGCAGACTCCATCCTCTATGGTTTACAGATGTCTAAAGTATATATACCTATCGCATTATTTTATACTGTTTTTATTATCAAAAGGTTAATTGAATTTAAAAAAAGAAAAATGGTTTCTGATCATTTTTACAGTTATCGACAATACAAAGCGCAGTTTTGCTACCCAGACATTTGATTGTTTTGGAATTCCCTGATAACGCTTTCTTCAAATACTTTGGGGCGTCGTGTGCAGTTAATCTATTTAAAGTGTATGTAATCTTCTGAATCTATTTTTAGATATGTTATTTTAAAGATACATATGTCTATTTTCTTAAATTCTCTCATTTTTGGATTTATATAAAACATTTTCATATAAAATGTATTTTCATTATTCTATACGCAATAGAGAAACAAAGCTTATAATAAAACATGAAAAAACATATATTAACTGCATAATAAATATAAATATAAATAAAAGCTGTAACTGTTCAGTTAACAGATACAGGCAAAAATTATCGAATTCACTGAATAAAAAAAAATATCACAGACAACATATTTGAATGAGAGTTCAATTACGACATTATTGTGAAAAGTACTTGTATTTTCTGCATAGATATATCTAAAAACATGAATGATAGATCATATGGATAATTATAATCTGAAATATGGATAGGTAGCTAATTAAAGGTATGTATGTTTACAAAAAATTAGCAAACAATAATTTTTAATTAACAAGTGAAAAAATAAAAATAAATGACAAGTGCATCAAAATAATGTTTGTAAAAATAGGGGAAAATATTCAGCAGTTTAAGTAGAATACATATGTTAGAATGAAATAAAGTGTATAACGTCGATTTACTATAGATTGTGTTTTCATAATTGGTATAAGTAGTGTTTGAATAGAAGTATGAATTGGTCAGATCGTGGCATCTTAATAAACATTACAAGATTATAAAGATTTTACAAAAAACAAAACAAAAAAGTCAATGGACGGAATTAGTAGGCATATAAGCTGGTGATGATCACATATAAACAAATTTTAGGATGAAATAACAATAACATTTAAAAGGATAGATTTATGATATGGATATCTGGGACGGTTATTTTCCATTCAAGATTAAACAGTCTTTATGACGGTCTGTGAATTCCAGAGGTACACCAATCTGCAGTGCAGGTGGATGTACGTCATATATGCCTTGAGTTAAGACGTATGGCAGACATCGGAGGAGTTCTTCCTAGATACAAACTGAGGTCGTGGAGGCAAAAGGGCCGGATTGGGCTCCTCGCACACACCGTAGAAGTAAAATCTGAAACATATCCGCAAAAATGAATTTGCAAGAATTCATCAGAAGCTTATCAACCCAATTAGTTAGTTCACCATGAACTTTTCACAATAAAAATATTCAGATATCGTTTTAATTTATATTCTTACTATGCATATCTCAGAAAAATATTAAGAAGACGATTATACAATACAAAATGACATATATTAAATCACAAATAGTTTAGTGGTACGAAATCCTCAACATAATCATTACATAACAAAAACATAATAATGTATAATTATGAAAAACTTACAAGTAAAGATAATAAAGTGCATCTAAAATTGTACAGAATCGAAAAATATGTGAAAAAATATTATTTGTTTTTTAATACGAAGAATGTGTTACCTAATTTATAAATAATTAAAAAAATGTTGTACGGTATGTCAAGATGTATCATACTAAACAGAAGTTATAATAACTAATTTAACACGATGAAAGAATACAATAAATATTAGAAAATTTTATAGTCTGAAAAATAAATATTACTGATAAGCAGAATAACTACAACTTTTAATATCAATAAAACCTTAAAAGTTATGTTTTTAACTTATAAATCAAACATACAAAATATTACTTTAAAACACTATATTAGTAGTAAGGAGAATGTTTTCAAACTCAATTAACCAACGTAATTAAATTATGTTAGTCATTTTCAATTTCATACAAGTTTACCGATAGCAGGTGAGTTTTTTCATTCCGTTTCCAAAGCTGCAAAGAGTTCCCATTTCATGGTAGCGAACATTGTTGTATTCGGGATTGTGATATACTTCAATAGTCTCCATATTGGCGACCACTGAATCTGCAGGTTTAGAATTATTGATCTTTAAATTAAAGAGTTAAATATATTGAAGAATTACGCCAGAGTTTCTATAAATTTGCACATTTATATATGGCCGTTTACAATTTATTGATGTAATTTTAAAATAGTTTAAGAAAGAGTAGAAATTATCATAATTATTAACCAAAGCTTTAATCAGTTATATTAACCCGATCCATACCGAGCTGGGGTGAAACCCGTTTTATTTTTGCTGGCATTTTTTAAACAAAAAACGCAAGCTAAAGCTCCCGTGACCAATCCCAAATATTTGTTTAACAACCTTTAATAACCTTTTCATTACATTTGCACCCTCAGCAGTATGCTAGAGCCCTCCAGATTATATCACACCGATTCAAATTTTAGTATAATTTGTTATCAATAAAACATAGTTAGAAAAACATAACTGTAAATGTGCATACCTGATAATATCGTTGTACATAAATGGATAATATCTATACATATAATATAATATAAATATTATATACACTTATAATGAATAGTAATATATTTATACAATAAAATATATAGTCAGTTAGTACTACATAACGATTTTATTATTTCGAATAAATCTTTAAAACAACGAAAAAACCTAATTTTTCTTTTTTATTATACTTTAGATAATAGATATATTTCATTTAATATTTTGTAATGAAATTAGCTGTAGAACATGTTGGTCTACCGACCAATATGCCAAATTTAACATGACAGACCAATTACAAGTTGGAAAACAGGGGAAGGGGACAGAATCCGCTCCCACTCACTTTCGGTTCATGGCTGCGTTAAATATCTCAGTATGGATAGGGTTAAAGAAACAAAAAATATAAAATTAATTATTAATCATAATTTTGATAACATATTTTTATATAAATACTAAATACTTGTATGATGATTGTTTAAACTGGATGATACTTTCACGAATATTGAATCGACTGCTTTATAGTATGCTTTGCGGTAAACCCAGGTTCGGAGAATTTTATAGCAATCAAAATAACAATATTTTAAGTTTAAATATAAATATATACAGCAATATGGTCAAGAAAGTGACATTTCAAGCCATGGGTTAAAGTCAAGATCAAGAAAGGAAAAAAATATTTTTTAAGGTGAGCATCAAAAATTTAGATTAATTAATACAATCAACTAGATTTACATTGCAATCTATAAAAGTCAATAGAAAAGTTGAGTGACATAATGTTGTTTTTCTAGGCTTTAATTTAGTCATGAAAGACATTTAAATTTTGATTTATCCCCAAGATTAATGTAAAAATGCTCTTACAGTGTCTATAGAAAATGGCCTAGAAAGTCAAAAATAATATTTTGTATTTGCTGTATATACTGCATAATAACGTCCCTAAAACTTCTAAATAATTCAATTAGAATATTACTATATATTTCAACTTATTTTTAACAGTTAGTTCGTTTAAATAGTTATTTTTAGTAGAAGAAGGAATTAGAAAAGTAACTAACTAGATGCATTGAGCCAATCTCCAATCCTGGCTACGGCCTCTGGGACCGTCTCATAGGCCCGCTTGCTAACTTTGCAGGGGATGAAGGTTCGACATGAGAGGGTAGTGAGAGGTAGTCCCCCAACCCAGTCCCCAGCACCACTATCACTAGTAAGGCCATGGCGAAGAACATAGGCTACAGCCAGAGAGGAGATAACGTGAACTGAGCGATTGGAGAAGGCGACCTGAACTGTGTTGTTTGCGTTGAGGGAGGGGGTTACACCCAATGGAAGAGTTTCCACTAGGTGGGGAGAGGCCCAGGAGACGCAGTTGTCTTGGTACATAGTCAAATATGAATATAATATACAGTAAAGATATTTTTATTAATAAACATCATGTTAATATTAAGACTTACAGTAGTTATAAAATGAAGGCACTGTTTGAAAATTGGTAATTCGAATACCCTGAAGCACAAGACAAAGATAATCAATATTACGAACAGTTTATAAATAGCAAGCAGAAATATTAAATAGAAAAATAGCAAACAAAACGCTGTATAATTGATTTAAAAAATAGTTTCAGTGCTCAGCTCACTGATAATCTATAACATAATTATTAAAATGTACTTTTCAATTTGGCTATTGGCTGCACGTGAATTTGACGCCAAAATAAACATAGGAATTTGAACGAGTGAGTCAATTAGTAAAATAGCAAATTAACTAGGTTTCTGACTTTTGATTTAATTAAATTAATTAACTAACTTAATTAACTAAATTTATTAAATTTATTTATATAAAAGCTACATAATAATATTACCATTCATATCAGTATTACCAATTACTTGATTTATAGTTTATTATTATTAATATAATCTTAATACATAGTATTTCAATGAAAAAAAAATTATTTATTTAAGATAAGGTAGTTAATTGACACGTACATTTGAAAATCTTTAAAAAGCAGTGAAATGTCTAGGAACGTTATAATATAGTCAGTTTCATAATACTAGCCATAACGATAAGCCATCGGAACTATTTGCTTTTGAAAATAAACTCAGGCTATTCAAAAGTTTACAAAATAAATTTTGTTGATATTAAACTTGCAGGATATTTCAGTGTCCACTCCATCGCACGAGATGAAACAGACTGGAACTCTTCAATGAGTGGACGACCAATGCCCGATCGGAATTTTATTTCAGGAGAGAACATCTGTAAACCTGAAACAAATATGTAAATATTTAGATCATTTAAATTAAATTCATACATAAATGGATAAAATATAAACTTTTATTTTTTAATTATCATAAACATTTCATGATTATCGTAACACTTTAACATAAACATATATGTATTTGTTTAATAGCAGATTCTATAAACAACAAAATAACATAGGTATGTCTATAATTACTAATGAAAATTAACAAACATCGAATGTATATATGAATCTAAAAGACAAATCAAATAAATATTGCTGTGAATAAATGTTTTAATATAATTAAAATCAGAAACACCATAGTAATTTTTACTTTAGTTCGTATCCTTATATGAACCTACTTTATATTATTTCAAAATCTATATCATTTCTGTCTATAAATATACAGTGAAGAAAATTCAAAATAATTTCCTTATCCGAATACAGAAAAGGGAGGTATGTTCAATAAAATGATTGAAATAAAAATGATTTACCATAATGATTTTTGGTGAAATAATAAATATTGAGTTATTTGCAAAAAACGATTAATATAGAGCATCTCAGATAATGGATATTGGATGAGTAAACATAAGTAGGCACACTATAACAACAAGCTCTTCTACTGTAGGTACCTATAGTAGTTTGACTGGGTGGTCCGTGAACGTAGAATATACGCAAACAGTTGACATAGGTTCGGCGAGTTGATATATGTTCAGACCAGTAGGACACATCAAGATCCATGGGTCCAGTTGCTTGCATGGGCAGAGAGAGACGGAGCACCTCTACTGTCTTAATTTCGCCTGTAAATTATATTAGTTAATCAGTAAAAGTGAAAAATTTGTTAAAAGAAAATATTGGAGAACAGTTTATTTCTATTTTGTAAAATTGTTTTTGTGTAAGTAATAGCAACATTTATCAGTTTTTTTCAATAAAACTTTTATTTGTTTATTTTTCATCAATATTTTAACAAAAAATGATTTTTCATAAATAGTTAAAAGATTATTCAGAATATGGTCGGTAACCCCGCGCCATTGCATAAAAAACCTATAAAATAGAATAATACAAAATTTGGAGCCTTCGGCTACTAAAATGTTATCATTCTTATGTCGCAGTTGCACACACGGCTTCGTCAGAAATCTACAATAGTTGTTAAGAAATGTTGCGTTATGAAGGAAGAGATGCAAACAGTACATTGGACTGAAAAAAATGAATACGATCAAGATATAAACAGCTGTTAAGGTGCACGAAGTAAATAAAGATTACATAACTGGTAGTAGATAGAAGGTCAGATATTTATTGAATGTGTGTATTAAGTAATTAACAGCTCTGTGTATTAAGTAATTAACAGCTCTGTGTATTAAGTAATTCACAGCTCTGTGTATTAAGTAATTCACAGCTCTGTGTATTAAGTAATTCACATGTCTGTGTATTAAATAATTCACAGCTCTGTGTATTAAGTAATTCACATGTCTGTGTATTAAATAATTCACAGCTCTGTGTATTAAGTAATT
>JAYRBW010142734.1:0-14956 GCA_036023295.1 Invenusta paracnida | reverse complement strand
CCCCCCCCTCTGCACATCTGCTGGTCCGTATAAAACTCACTCATACAAAGTATTTTACTGTACGCTTTCCCTGCGTTTTGTAACTGCCCCGATTATCTCTACTTCCCTTACGTGTATTGAGTCCCGTGCCAAACGTATGTATAATTATCGGCTCAAACCCGCCTACCACTCTCGCTGCTAATAGACATTATTTTAAACTTGCTCGTACCATTGTCAACTCCCCGAACCACCTTCTTCGCCACTTATTCATTGCACGAAACAGCCTCCTTTTCCGAAATAAACTTATGCCTTGCTATGTTCGTACTCAACGCTTCAAAAACTCGTTCACTATATATAGTCATGCTTCCTCTATATGAACACTTGCTTCTATTTTTATATTTTTGTATGAGTCTTATTATTTTTTTCTAGACTGTTGTGATTTAAATTTCTATCTTTTATTTGCCTATATATGACTAAATAAGTGTACCTTTATTTCACTTTCCTGCCGCATTCTCTTTGCAGGAGTTAATAAAAGACTATATTATTATTATTAATAATAATAATAATGATTTATCGGAAAATTAAAATTATATTTTCCTGTAAACACAGTAGCTTCTCAGTAACATAAATGTGTTATAAAATTATATAAAATAAGTTTACAATACCGTCATTAAAATATTATTTTGCAATATATTGTTTGAGAATTGTTTGAATACTTATTTTATATAATGGTTGTTTGAACGAAGATCGAAGAAATAATTCTATTTTTAGTTATAATATAACAAACTATTATTGTGTAGGTACTTGTATTATTGTAATCCAAGTAAAAAGTAAAAATAATATTTCCAGGGACAACCTGAACTTTTATTTATATTTTAGTTGTCCATTGGATGTCTCAAAGAATTGTATGGCAAATATCTTACCTATATATATATATGTATACATCAACTACACGTCAATATGTTTGAATCTGTGATACATATTGCATTCTTCATTGAAAACTTATTTTATTTACTATATATACGTATATACACATAATATACGTATAATGTATAATTAGGCAGTTTTATTAAGGAATTACAATCAACGTGTAAAGTTGCATGATAATACTTCATTGTATGCACATATAAATGTTTCCCAACGGAAATTATGCCATATATTGTTAGTATGATCTCAGATTATATTACACAATTCATTATTTTCTTATATAAACACATTTTAATTAATTTAATTACAATACCTAGTAAATTCCATGCGAACATAGCAATTGTGTTTTACAGTTTTAAACCAGACGACAGTAATAACAAAAGCGCACATTGTCCTTTAGTTTCATCTTTCAAATTAACGACAGGCCTTAAGTAACAATATTATATAAATCAACCTATACATATAGTTATCTGGAACAATGCTCAAAATATTTACAGACATCATTAATATAATATTAAAGTCAGCATAATAGTTCTTCTCTAGTCAAGCTTGCAAATCTCACAATCAACTAATTAACTATAGTCAACGGTATGTCTAAGCTATAAACTTAAAGCATTTCAAATGCCACATCACCAAGATCTCATAATATACATCAATTATATTGTGTGAGTCATTAGTCATATGCCCACTTGCAATCATTGTCTAGAGTTTTTTAATGTGCTTTGAAGTTCATAAATGTGTCGTTTAAGTTATATACATATGTTTTAAATCATTATATATATAATATATAACAGGTGTGAGAAAATCGAGAAGTTCTAAAAATGTTCATTGTGTATTTTAAAACATACCAACATTCTTTTAAAAATTGTATAGCTTTAAAATGGATAAAAAGTTATCTTAAAGTATACTTGATAAACTCTAGGAAAAGAAAAATATCCGGAAAAAAATATGTTCTTTTGACTAAATTAAAATAAATTTGCAAATAAGTTATGACTTTCTATACACGTTGACCCTTAAAATGTGTTAACATCTCGTACTTGTTTGTTCAATTGAAAATTTTTATCCAAATTGTTACGTAAGATCGGTAGATCCATCTAAACTCTTTTTAGCGGGTACCAACAAGCTAAAATAGTCATAATTATAAAAACGCAATAAACTTGAAAATCCAACACAATAAAGTTTGTAACATTTATTTTCCTTTCTAATTTATCGGTATAGCAAAATTAGATGACCTAGTTATTCTATTAACTATACTTCTATTCTAATTAACTGGCTTTTAATATGTTTTAATATGGACTCTAAATGTGGACGTCTTTTTATCTGACAATATGCGGATGGTATTATTAAGAACCATCAAAAGTCAATACTGTCAAACTGTCACTAAATACGTACCCTTTCGGACCTCAATAAAACTAATTTAATAATGTACATTTTTTCGTTTTATTCGCAAGAAACAGGAACACATAGCTTTATTTGTGATATAAGGAGACGATGCAACATTCAAGAATAGGTACTCTCACCTAATATGAAGTTAGTATATTTCTCAGAACAAGAAATATATTACTGTTACTATAAGAAAGTTACTACAATTAATTTAAATTATCAATAGTCGCAGTTTTCTGTTTACAATATCAAAATATGTTTTACCAGGCTTTTGAAATATATAATCTAGTTAGTGAAATATTTAAACTACAAAGCTAACAAAATATATTTGGCTTCAATTTAATAAATTATGGCATGCTCTGTTTGGATTAGCAACCATTACATTAGATTAAAAATTCTCAATGCTGATGAGTGAAGATTGCAATGTTATCGTATACTTGTCTATCGCTTGCTTCTATGATTATTTATAACCGGGTGTGTAGGTAGGTATACCTTCCGAGCGGTGATTTATAAGCGAATTCAGCACATCGATTCAACTCTTTGACGACTGGGGGAACGGGGTGGTCTTTTTCCCACTGAAATCGAGTCCTCTTTTGATGGCAGAATGGACACGTGGTTCCCCCTTTCACTGATAACAGGAAAATAGAGAGAGAGAAGAGAATTCTATCAATAAAAAAACAATTATATATAAATATGTATGCATGACTAGAATATACAATATATAGGTACTCTAAGCTTAAATATCATTTCGAAAAAATAGAAGAAAATAAATAAATAAATAAAATATTGATCTCATGACATATTAAATTTTTACACTTGTTTATCAATAATTCATATTTTAGACAACTTTGATTAAACTCACAATACTTTACTTGTTAAAATATGCTATTCGATAACTTTGTCTAACTGAACTTAATTACAAAAATGCAAAAGATATAGTAATCAGCAATTCAAATTAACTCACAAACCAATCATAGTTCTAATTAGGATTATAAAATGATGAAACAAGATTATATTCCCAATTTATGTTTAATAAAAATAAGGGTAAAATAAATTTAAAAGGACAACATCTCAAAGCCCGCTATTACTTATATCTACAATGAATAATATTCAAATTGTCAAATACAAAATAGAAAATAATATCTGAATATTATAAATGTTAAATGAAATAAGTGTCATTCTGCTTATTTAATAAAATAGCAATTTTTGAAAGGTGTTTTAGCTGCAAACTTTGTATATAGCACTTTATCTATTAAAATTGACATTTTCAAATTGAATCATTATACACACATTAATTATTTTGCTTAGTTAATATTTTAAACGTTTTAAATAAAATTATAATAAATATAGAATATAAAAGTCACATCAAAGAAACTAATTCAAATACACATAATAAACGTTAAAATAAATAGACGTGTATAAAGTAAATCAAATAGTCATGGCTTACATAAATATACGATTATGTGTGTATATTTGCATTTAATAAAAATGTATATTACAATTTGAATACAGACTTTAAAATCTCATTATCCGTAAAACGGTCTACAAATATGGTTACAAAATCTAATCAAACCCATTATTCATTGAACATTGTAGAACGTTTCTTGTTGACCCCATCTAAGAAACGGTTTCTCTTAAACAGAAAGTATTAAAAAACGTTACCCGCTTTCTCCATGGCCAAGGGATGACCAGACCTTCGAGCGGTTTCCAATGGTACTTCCTGATGCGAGTTGAGTACTTCCTGAGAGGCTCCGTGTTCCAAGAGACAGCTGAAACATTCTGGTTTGCCAGCCAGGTTTGCTAGATGAGCTGGGGTGTTCCCAGATTCTGAAGTTGGACAGAGAAGTGGGAAGATTAAATCATAATACTAGTAATAAAATAAGAGGACGTATTCGACTGTAGTGCCAGTTAAACTTATCACAGAGGGTCATTTAGCTCCATCGCTTATACCGCACCTAACCTCCGCATAGTTTACATATTGATATATGAACTACAGACATGATAAAACATCCACTCATGTTCAAGTCATGTGCTACCTTAAGTTATAAATACAAATAGAACTCTTGATAGATTTTCTACAATTTATTCTCCTCGTTAAATATTGATTACTGTTATGGTATTTTATTCAGCTTTATTCTATAGGACATTGATATCGTATAGAAATTAGAGATGAAAGTCCAGAAATTTGTTTTCTAGGACTAGTAAATTGTTTAATAGGATCGATAATTTTTTATTCTTGTTTGGATGCAGCCTTTCTTTTCTTTTGCTTTTTGTGTAATATTTACTTTATTAGCCTCCTATATCATATAGTTACCACAGTTTTATCTAATTTACTTTACCATTTAATTTTGTTATTATTGATTTTTTTTTTTGGTAGGTTGATATCGGTAGATAGTGGTCAAAATGTTTATCACATTTTTTAGTGAAAAACTTTATGTCTAAAGAAACAATGTATTAATAAAAAAATTGTTTAATAGACAATATGAAACAGCTTTTAATAGTAATCAAAGGTAATAAATAAAAGCCAATAAAACGAATGGATTAAATGATAAAATTTGTGAGTTTGGTTTTTAAACTCCACTCATATATACATAATAAGTACAATGACTACTATCTAAGACAAAATCAATATTTCTCTACGTGAATGTGCAGAAGATAAGACATTTTTATACGCGATCTGCTGGGGGTATTTCAACAAGGAAAGTTATCAAGGGATCTACTAAGGTTGTAGCTATTTTAGCTCCTACTACTTAAAAAGTTAGAGTGTTTCAAAGTTATACGAAATTTTGTTATAAAACGTTAATATTAACAAAGCATTTAGTTTTCTTAACCTAAAATAAAGATGTATGAGTAGATATATTTAATAGTTTAGCAAGTCAAATAGATATAATAAGAAATGACTATAGAATAAAAAAAATTTATCACACGAATCAAACATACTTTATTTGAATAAATGTTTGTAACAAGTGTTTAAAATTTATAAAATGATCTATATGATTTATTATTATTATTATTATTATTATTGACGTATTAATAAATAATATTATAATATCATTTGATTGATCTATGATTTATATAAAATTGGGCTTGTTAAAATCTATCAATAAAACAAAATAAACACAATTGCCGCTTACCATCAGATAGATTTGGATCTATTTTTCTTTCCAGAATCCAATGTAAACAACTATTTGATCCGTAGAATGCAGCCTACAATAACAATAACAAAAAAGTAAAATTTATATATTTAATTTATTTTGTTATAAAAGTTTAATAAATTAGATATATGTCAAAAAATAGAATATTTAAAAACATTTTAGCTCCAAGTATATAGTAATAGATGGTGTTAACAATACTTTTCAAATAATCTAATAAAATGCTAAGAACTGAATTAAATAATTTTTTACTTCTATTACTATGTTAAACTGATAAAAATAATAATTCTAATAATATAGTTTCTGTATACACTTTTTATTTAAAAAAATGTTCTTTTTTATTCCCAAAATCAAATGGCAAGTTTACAAACTTTGTTCGTTTTTCTCTTAAATAAATAAATAAATAATTAATTAAAAAGTGCTCAGTTATATATATATACTCGTATAGGAAGATATAATTATTTCATGATTGTCAGAAATATAAAACTGTCTGAATTATAATTAATACGTTTTGTGGCTAAACTATAGGTAGTACCTTACACAGACAAATACATGTGGGGCGCAAAATTTGAAATTGGGTTCGGGGGGTTAAAATGTTAAAAGTTTTTAGAGTATATGGATATATTGAATTTCTTAAGTCTAAGTAATAAAATCGCATCGAATGTATAACATTTATACTTAACATTAAACTAATATATAATAGAAAGGAGTATGAAATACCTATGTACATACATAGCTCAATAGAATTATAAACGATTACTGTGGAAAAGTAATTACTACAGGTCCAACAACTGAATGCAATAAAATATATAATATCTCAGGACATATTTGACATATGTTCAGAGCTATCAAAATGATTAAAATAGTAGATAACAAATTAATAAGCTTTAATATATCTCTAAAAAAATAATTATATATATAGGTACTAAATGGGCTGGCGTTCGACCATCGTTTTGCCTGACATCGAGGGCGATGCCTTGAGCATTGATGAAACGTAGACAGTCGAGGTGATTCTTCCAAGCGGCGAAGTGGATTGGCTGGCGACCTTTGTCGTCAGAGAGTGTGACGTCACAGCCCCTCTGAACCAGACATCGTAGACTCTCCACTCCTGAATTGTCGGGCAGACAATACAACCATGAGCAGTTTTTATTGTAAATTCAACTTAATTTTGACAATTAAAACACGTTTGATAATTTCTAGAATATAATTAATTGTTTATTGTTCAATAATTTATTTATATTATATAATGCAATTTTTTATGGAAGTTACATTACTTATTAGATTTATCAGAAATAAAAATATAAAGGGATGTATACACCAATTTATAGCTTAAAGATATAATATATAATACAAAAATATTTTCACAAAACAGGGGGTTAATTATTCAATGAATATAGTTTTTATTAAGCAAGGAATGATTACATAACTCCATCAGGAAACAACTATCACCAACTAGTACGAATGTGATTCGGCTTTTTAGCTTGAAGATCTCATATTTCCTTTTAATCTATAACTAATTTCCCTGTAGATGAAAAATACAAAGTTTTGAAATATCCCTAATTTAAGCTATACACCCGCGTTGTATTTTTAGATTGGCTAACATCGAAATATCTTTGCCTGTGTGAAGATTGCATAATTCATCATCTTACCTGTCGTCTTCGATAACTTGTGTTTGTTGATATGGTATATTCATTTAACTGCATTTTAAACACACGTTTCAATATATACATTCAAGTCTAACTAAAAGTATTGTTCCATAATATCTCGATAATTCTATATCTTTTAGTAAATTATACTAGTATAATTATTATAGTACTAATTTATATTACTCCTAATGTAATAAATGTTTAAAAACCTCATAAGACTACTATGTAAGAATTTTCCGAGTATTTATTAGCTTTCATTGCAAGATGTTTTAGCTTATAGTCCCACCCTTATCTCTATAACTGGTACCTCCGAACTGAGCAGCATAGTGTAGCGGGGTCTTCTTCTGCGCACAGACCGCCTCCATGTCCACGCCATAGTCGAAGAGACAGGAGAGAACCTCAACATGGTTCCTTCTAGCAGCCCAGTGTGATGGTTGCATTTGGTTTTTATCCTCCATGACTAGATTGGCTCCTGACAAGTTTATAAAAGATGTTGATGATATCATTTTGCACAAAAATAACAAACAAATCCAGCACTATATCATAGAAAATTGATTTTAATAAAACATGTTACATTTCAAAAATGTAAAAAATAAGAATTGTATCCATTTTTAATATTATTTCTACATATATTTAACACTGCATTTGTGATATTCTTTGGCCCCCATACTTGAAACACAATCTTATAACAGCTTATTTTAAATGACGTACTATTTTAATCTATGCAATTAACCATTATGATAAATAAATAAAAATTACCGTTTGTATAAATAACCAATAACCAAAAATATCACGATGGAAAAATGATAAACTATTACATGTAAGCTGTAGCCGAACAAAAATTATATATGTACATAAAATCGGTATCATACAATGCAACCAAATATATATATAAATTAATAAAGGATATATCAATTTTACTAGCCAACAACTTACATTACTTTTAAGCTTATTGGTAATAATGTTTTGTCATTATAATTACTACAACAATGCACCTTATCACCTTATGATCTGAGCACTCAGGAATGTCTGAAGAACTTTGATTTACGCTGATTTGTTAGATCTTTACGAGAAAACATTTATACCTTTATATTTTGCATTAAGATTGTCAAAACTCATTCAAGAAATATTTACATTAAAATATGATTTCCATATAAGCCTACATGCTTTGGGGGTAGACAACAACTTAACTTGAGTGGCAACTAAATGAATGTTGAAATCTCTAATATCTCAAATATCTTCTAAAAATATATGTTTATTTGCAGACATTTACGTCATCCGTAACTCGAAAGAGAAGTCCTATTGAGGTTATAGAGAAATTAGAACGTCGACAGTTGGAGGTGGAAGAAGAAAGGTTGGCGGTTGAACAAGAACGACTCCAGGTGGAGAAGGAACAACTTCAACTCGAACGGAAGAAATGGGTCACCCAAATGGGACGATTAAAAGACTCCTTTTATTATTTTTGTTAAACTCCTTATATTTAAATGACTCCTTAAATTAATCCTTGTAATATCTATTTTTTGCAACCTTTTGTATTATTTCTGTTTTGATGTTCTTCTCTTTAAATATATGAAAAGGTTCTCTACAAACCTTACAATAAATGTTTATGGCTTTATTTATTTTATTGAACACTTCCTATTATCAAAGCATAATGTTTCTTGTTTTAAAACAATCATTTGTCTTGGATATTTAATAAAGAATTTGTGGTATACATACACTATAGAAAGGTTTAATTATATTTTATTATTTGTACATAATATACTAAATAAAATAACTATTGCTCGAGTTGCTTAATTAAAATATATTGTACATTAATACGTTTATGTGTTTATGTGTTTAACATAAAAGTTCAATTTTTCTAAATATTTAAATACCTAGATAGTTTTCACAAGATATGACAGGGTAGGGGCAGTCCTAAATATTACACAGTGTGTGTTCTATTTTTATACCTAACTTGTGCTTATGACAGCTTCGAGTAACGCAATTTTCGAAAATCGTCACATCTTTTGTTTACCTAACTTGTGCTTATGATAGTTTCTAGTAACGACCCCCAAAATTCTTACTACATATGTAGGTATATACCATGTTATAAAAGTTTGCCCTATATTACCAATTTAAAAAATATCAATTCATATTTTACGCAATAAACTATTTTCATATTATCGAAATAAGATAAACATAACTGTTCCGTCTTATGTAAATTTGTAATATTGAAATTATTTAAAAAATAAACACTTTTGCTAAAATATATTTGCTAAGGACTCGAGGTAAGTAGTGGTTTTAAATGAATAAAATATGCAAGGTATAGTAAAAAGCAATACAGCTTTTATTTTTTTTTATTTCACAAAACTTCCCCGTGCAATACATCTATACAATATCTAACTGAAGTATTTATTTGTTGTATGATTTCTTTACACTGAATTTAATTTTTGATCTTATTGAGCCTTACTAAACGTACAAATAACTTTATATTAAAATGTGATACAAAACAGAATATTTTTAGTTTAAAATAACTGTCATCAAAATATGTTCAGTTCGAGGTGTATAAGTATTTATATAAAACTATTTAGATATTTTTGTCGCTAAGGCTACAGACATATACCTATTCACTAAAATTAAAATGTTTCAACTTAAAAAATGCCTTGAAAAACAGTTACTACTAATGTTATCTATTTACAAAGTAGGTATATATATATATATATATTGTAGTATAATACAATTTGTAAGTAGTAGTCCGAAATATTCAATATGAAAACCGTGAAATATTTAATTGACTTTTTATTCATGTTAAAAGTTTTAAAGATAAGCAGGTGATATTTTAAAGTCTAACTTATACTTATAAGTTATTATTTTATTTAGTAGCAACTAATATAATGTTTTGCATGTTCATAAAAATGCGTATGCGTGTATAAAGTAAAAAAAAGGATAAAAATAATCGTTATTAATCATAATAATGTATAGATTTCAATTTCTCATCAGCATATAAATTGTTCGAAAGGTTTATCATTATAACTTGCTTTTTAAAATTTACTATAATTATTACATAACTTAAAGAAACATATATGTATTTTATTTTAGATTTTTTAAATGAAATCAGCATCTCTTTTGTATATTCAAATATATTGAATGTGATTTAAACATTTAATAATACAATATAAATGTGTAGTACATTTATATATACAATCTATTTTAGATATTAAAGCGAATGTAAATATACTTTAACGTTCTAAAATAGTAATACATAATTTATAGGCAGGCTTTGTATACTAGGGATAAAAATGACAGAAAGTTATGTTAATAATGGAAAGTCTCACCCGATTCCGCCAAAAGTTTGAGACAGTCTACTTGGCCATGGATGGCACAGATGTGCACGGGAGTAAGTCCATCTCGATCTTGACCGTCCAGTTCGTCCAAATTTCCGGCCGCAATAATAAGCTGGCGAATGATATTCACACTCCCCGATAGACAAGCCTCGTGGAGAGGAGCTCGCTTTGAATCTGGAGCTTGCGCCGCCACTGGAGCCCCTTGCTACCGAGATTCATGCCAAACAAAAGAGACTTTCAATGATATGTTATCCCTGTATTATGTAATATTGTGGATTGTAGTATGGTTTGTAATATATAATGTGTTGCATTAACATGAGCAGATTTTGGAATTTTTGTTTGAATTTTTAATGCTTATTTATCAAATCTATAAAACTTTTTTTCATTTTACAAGCTATCTGTAAGCAGAAAAACATTATGTAAAACTACGAGCAATTAAAAGAAATAAATAGCTTTCCCCACCGTGTTTTTTTATGATGTTCTGAAGGTTTGTCTGTAAATATTATTTTTGTTAATTATTTACTTTAACCTTAGTTAAACTAAGAACTCAAAGATGAACTATAACAATAGTGTTCAATGTTGTTGATGAAAAATTCTCTTTTACAGCTTTGATATTACTGAACATTAATCTATCCAATATATTGATATCAGGTAGATAAAGTAAGTGATCGGGGGATAAAACTTGTTTGATTTTTGGAATATATCTTGACTTAGACGATTCTCGTGCATTTATAATCAAATTTCCTCCAAAATAAGCAACTGAAGTACAACATACGTATATATTCTAATTTGAAATTATAACACAATTAAAGGTTGGTTTGACAATCAAGTAAAAGTAGTGAAATTTACTGATTAAATCATTTTATATTGTGTTTACAGACATTATAAAGCTAGAAGTGCGAAAAATTCTCTTTTCAGGGTACCTCTATACAAATTCTGAATGTATCGATAATTAAGTAAGTAACTTGTTTGGATCACAAGACAGAAACTTTACTGGAAGGCTACAAGTCAAATTCAAACCCCGGACATCTGGATATCGAGTCTAGAATGGTTAATCGTTAGGCCACTCTTCTTTATAAATGTAGTGTAACACTCATCCGTTGTGTATATTGCTTAAAATTATTAAATATAAAGGACAAACTGACAATTACGGGATACAACATAACAACAATCCAGTAGATTATAATAAGCTTTAGAAGAACAGCAAAAAATAAAAATTAAGAGCATTTAAGAAAATTAAATGTTGAGTTCACTAGATATAGAAAATACAGAAGAAACAGAAAGAATAGAGTATTAAATAGTTAAATTATCATTTTCAAATATAAAGAGCTTTCTAGTATAAAAATTAAATATTTTCTAGTGTTATTAGACTTGTACATACAATAAGAATAAGTTTATATATAAAATGTTGGAAAAGTTATATTTAAAGATTATTCTAAATTTTAACGATATGAGATATTCTCTACAGTTTTAATCCAATTTGTACCTAATTAAGCAAATGCTTTTGTCTTGAATACATTTTATAATTCTCAATGGCATTAACTTATGAACATAAAAATAACAATATTCGTACAAGTTTCACGACTTTTGATAGCTTTTGACAATGTAGTTTCATTCATATATATAGTTATACAGTTTTAAGTAATTTCATATATTTTTGAGACATAATAAATATATGCGCTCGATCAAGTCTAAATTACTTATTAAATTGAGTCACCGAGATTTAGAATAGTTATCAATATTTAACTAATATAAGAATTCTGAAATACTTATAAGTTATTTTGAAAACATTGAATAAGTTTAACAAATTAAAAGTATTCTACACTTTAATAAATTGATACGATTCCAATTCAAATTCATAAACAAAATAAAGCATGTATTTAGAAGTCCAATATGTTAATAACAAATTAAATAAATAAGAATAAGTAAAATTAAGTTTGAATCATAAAAACAAAAAAATTGTAATCTATTTGTTAATAAACAAATGATATTATATTTTATTATGACACAGTACTACTTACAAATTAATAAATACATATTATATTTACTCAAAATGGGATAGTTTAATCTTAACCAAATATGTATTTAAATTGTTTAATTTCTATTATTTCTATTATTTACACATAGAGTAATAATACTAAGAGAGTTTACTTGGCGCATTTCAATGTATACATCTATCAACATTTACAGACAAGGTAATTCGACCATGTAGATTTTGAATTTAATTTAAAAATGCTCTAAAAACTTGCCTCTCTGATTTTTGGTAACATACTGCTTTATTCATATGAAAAATGTTTAGTAGTTTATTTTTAATAAAAATCTATTTTAAACAGAATTTAAATAAGTAACTCAAATCAAACGAAAATAGTTAAAATAATTATATTTAACAACACATTCTATAAAATAGTAATAATAACGTCATATAAAACCATAAATGTTAGGTTTACACTATAATGACCTAAGAATATAGGATTAAAAAGAAGGCTCGCTCTTTTGATTTAAGCGGAAAATCCAACATTTTGAAACCACACCAAAAATATAGAAATATGCATCAGAATGTCAGTTACAATAATATGTAATTTATAAGAGTCAGGCTAAATATAGATCTAATTCAGGCACACATTTCTATATTTTTATTTTTCATATCATGTACATTTGCCGTTTAAAAATCGATCTTTTAAACTGTTTTAGAACGTAAATTACCATCACATTGATGGGAATATAAAATGAGGAACTTTGAATATTTAAACAAACATATTTACGCTATTTTGATCGAGTGAATTCCCTTGGCATTCTTACTCTGTGTATATATATATATACATATATTACATTAAATGGTGCATTAAATTTGAAATATGATGGTTTCCGTGCAGTTTAGCACTATTTTTTCTTTAAATAAGATAACACAATGAACTAAAGAAAAGGTTATAGTTAATTTCTAATTGTTTTCATCAATACCAAATTATCCCTCTTTACCTTTCTCAAGAGTTCAGTTTTTATAAAATATTATCTTTTAGTACTTACAAATTATTCAATAACTAATAATTCTCTTAAATCATAAATGTCTTGATTATAAGGTAAATGGAACAAGGATAATAATTTTAGAAATACTAAGAAGTCAATATTAATTTACAAAAAATAAAGACCACAATTATCAATAAAAATTACAATATAAAAAAAACTATATAATTAAAAGTTTTGCTTATTCTCAACAAGGAAATTTTTAAGAAGTTTATAAAAAATTAAATCGTAAAAATATTACACATTTCCTAAATATTCTACAGAATAGACAAATAGTACAAATCAACTCACTGAAATTAATTCTTGCACAACTTCTTCATGACCAAATGAACAAGCAAGATGAAGCAAATTATCCTTTTGTACAATAAAATGAACATTTGATCCATTGCTTCGAAGATGATCCTGCAGACTTCTCATATTTCCCGATTTCACAGCATCTCTGATCTGTGATGATTCGCGGTCCATTCTGGATACTATATATGAGAAAAAATATATTATGAACTAAACTTTAAGCAAAAAGAAAAAACACTTATATTTGGTAAGGGCAGATAAAAAAATTATTATGTATAAAGATATTACTAACATAAATGGCACTGGTAGAAGATATTAATAATACTGTCAGCCATATAGGTTATCTATTGATAACAATGTACAATACGTCGCGAAAAATATACGAGTCTCAACTGGGAGTTGAACCCAAGTCTTCCACATACCGAGCGGATATATGCTCGCGACAAATGCTTGGTAAATATTAATATACATTACGACATACTCTAAGTTGTTATCATTAGATAACCTGTGTGGCTGTATTATTAATAAAGCATATATATTTGGTATCAATTAGGAATCAAGATACAAAAGAGGCAGTTAAAAGTGTGGTATAGGTGCAAATTACAAATTAACATCTTACATAAAGAATGCATAAATATGTTACATTTATGAATCAAGAAAAAAATGACAAAATGTGAGTGAAAAATATTGAAATTAAGGGAAAAAACACAATCATTGTTTTATTTTTAAATTAAAATTATTTGATTGTTCTGTAATTAAGTTGTAATTATTTGCATTATTTCATTTAGTTTTCCACAGTTAATGTTGTTAAATCAATAAGTTTAATGAACTTCAAACCTCTGATGTTTCTAAAAAATCACGGCATTTTGAGTGATTTTATATGAACAAGTGGAGCAGTATAAGCTTCCTTGACTTTTCATCAAATAAAGTTTTACAACCTTTAGCACTATAATGCCCCAAAAGTGGTGATGACTTGAGCATGCACCAAAAATATAACCCTTTGTCAAAATGACTAATAAGTTTCTTTCGTGATTTTTTAAATTTTATTAAATCATTTAATTAATTTAATAAAATTAAAATACATAAATATATTTATAGTTTACCCATTTATTAAAAACATATTCCTACGACCAGTTTCCAATGGATTATGTCATAAAACCATAGATATTTGTTTTAATACTTCACTAGATGGGAAATCAGGCCCCGAGTTATTGTCTAAATGGTCGCCATTTTG